>JABEVN020000958.1:0-27156 GCA_013146195.2 Codonopsis lanceolata | reverse complement strand
AATAAATGCAGGGTTCAATATGCCTATAAACATTTGTCAGGGTTCAATTTGCAAAACCTAAAATAGGTCAGGGTTTTTTATGCAATTATCCCTTTTTAGTATTTATGAGAACTATAATAAATTTCTCATTATAGTATCACTTTTAACATTAAAGTGTATCACTTTTGTCTTTTTAATGTGTCACGTTTGGCTTTAAGGCACCATTTGTTTCACGGAAAATTATTTCCAGAAAATGATTTATGGAAAATCAAAAGATTTCATTTTTAAGTGTTTGGTAAATCTTTTGAAAATATGTCAGAAAACATTTATGGGTGTTTGGCAAACAAACAGAAAATGTTATGGAAAACAATATATGAATAAATACAAAAATAGAAAATAGAAAACAGACAATGTTTAGAATGTCCCTAGAAAATCAATAAGGTCCATCTTTTTTTAATAATGTCTATCTTTTTTTAATCTCACAATTACAAATAAAAAATTTGATTGTTGATATAAAAAAAACATTTTAAAATAGAAAATGGACAATGTTTAGGATGTCCCTAGAAAATGTTACGGAAAACTATATATGAATAAATACAAAAAATATATTCTAATATTAATGCATATATTGAATATAAAATAGTGTTAAATTTTAAGTAATTTTTCTTTTATAACCCTCAATTTATCATTAGTGACGTCAAATCAATGTCTATATTTTTTCAATGTCACAATTACAAATAAAAAAATTTAATAATTGATATGAAAAAAAAAACGTTTTAAAATAAAAAATTGACAATAGTTAGGAAGTCCCTAAATAATATAGTTGACACTAATTTTATAACGTAGTATACATTTATTAAAATTATAATTTATAAATAGTGTGCACAAGCTTTATTTATATTTCTAAATAATTTATTTATTGAGTGAAATATTATGCGCGTAAGTAAATATGTGCATTGTGAAAGGGGCGGAGGGTGCCCGAACATTTGAAAATGACTTACGGAAAATGAATCCGTAAGTCATTTTCCTAAAGAAGCCTTCATTTTCCGTTGACTTAAAACCTTTACGTTGATCGATTTTACTAAGATTACCAAACACCGAAAATGAGGAAAACGTTTTCCGAAGTCATTTTTCGTAAAACAAACGGAGCCTTAGGCAATTGATACTAACGGATGGCTAACGGAACTGACAGAGGATTAAACTGTAAGGCGTGGGAAATATAAGAATTTCGGCGACAAACATTGAAAGGCACAGCACCTGAACAAATGAGGAACTTCTCATTAATGAGCATTAAAATTAATAATGTATTTGGAGGGTATCAAACCGAAGACATCCGTGTGTCAAACTTAAGGCATCAATTCTAACCATCTCAACTAAGGCCTGTTCTGCAAAAGTGGGCGTTTTTAAAACGGCATTTTTAAACGTAATTTTTTCTTGTAAACATGTTTTGAAAACTATTTCAAAACGCTATTTTTATAAACAAAATAGTTGTAAACACAACACATTTTTAAAACGCCCAAATTGGAGCGCTTTTAAAATGTTGCACATTTTAAAAATGATGCGTTTTAAAATGTCGCATCAAACACTTTTAAAGAGAAAACACTGTGTTTTTTACCATCGTTTTGGTCAAAACTCGACCAAACAAGCACTAACTTGTTATTGTGACTTTTATTAACATGTTTAGTTATTAACCCTAGAATTCCTAAATGAGCTCGCCTTACGAATATAGGATCCATAAGACCGTCCTGCACAAGTATTTGTCATGCTCTTTTACTATCTCAAGGAATGACTCTACCCCTCTCCAATTTCCTTTTTCACCTTTATTTAGTTTCTTTATTTATATTACAGATATTAAGGTCAGTCTTAATCTGCATTTTATATATCTTTTTGTAGAAACTTTCACAATTATAAATTACATGAGTTGAAATGTTATTAAGAATGTAGTCATGAGTTTTGAAAGCGAACTTTTCAAGTGAAATGTTTTAAAATAGTATAGCCTATAGTAGACGTTTTGCCTGAAATGAAGGGATTAATTATAGTATTGTATTAACATATTTAAAAAAAAGGTTTGAATGCATAAATAAATAAATAAATAAATAAATAAATATATATATATATATATATATATATATATATATATATATATATACATAGAAAGCCTAAAAGGCAGTCTCCCAAAAATAATAAAATTCCGTCAAAATTTGCATTCCTAAAATGGTAACCCCAATTTATAACAAACATTTAATTAATCCTATAATTAAATAATATAAATTCAAATATTTATAACTTCTTTAAACTAATGTCTAGGAACTAGAACCACTACATTCATTGCTTTGTCATCCAAACACAACCTTTTATGGATACAACTGTTCATTTTCCACTGCTACCAAATGAACTTCAGAAAAATCATGGATGACCTTTAAAGAAATTTAATTAAGTGAATCACAAATGCCCACAATTAATTCTAACTAAATGACTAATTTGTGTGTGTGTGTGTGTGTGTATATATATTTGATATTTTTGTCTACTTCACTAGATTGAAAGTTATTAAAACAAATACATTCAACGAAATCACAAATACTCACAACTAATTATAACTAAATAAAAAATATGAATATTCTTTTGTCTATTTCATCGGATCGAAGTTTTTAAATGAAATATTATGAACTAAATCACAAATACCAATTATTCATATTAAATATATGACTCATTAACAAAAATATGTATATTTGAAATTTTGTTACCTATTTCATCATATTCGAAATTTTAGAAACTTAAAAAGTTCGTTTAAAACGCGAATGCACACGATTAATTATAAATAATTGACAAATTTAAAAAATATATCGATTTGAAAAAAATATATCGATTTGATGATCCTCCTTCATAGAGTTCTAGATTTTTGAAGATAGAGAATGGAGAGAGGGATGATTAGTAAAGGAGTAAAGAAGAAAAATAAAATGAGAGTTGGTTCCCGGCAAAAATAAGGTAGGTTAATATATAGTTTGTTTTTTCTTCTGGAGAGGGCAATGTTGCTTAATAGATATCAAGACAAGAGGAAGCGGAAACCAAAGACAAAGAGTTTTTAATTGATATATAGTATATATATATATTCTCCAAAACGATGTCATTTTATTATCCACGAGCGGGCGGAGTAACAAACCAAGAGAGTAAATTCGTCTTTTTAATTGCTATTGATTATTGATATTGAAATGAGTCATAAACGAGCTTAAATCGTTACAAATAGACTTATTTGAGTCAATTTTCAATGTCAATTAGATTTGTTTACTGTAAGTTTTGTCATTCAATTGATATGTGTTGGGTTATAAACACGTCGGACTCCATTTATACTTTTAATCTTTTAGAGGTTGGAATAAAATATGGTGAAATTTGGGTCGTTCTCTTTGAAAGGTTTTTCATTTGTTGTCGACTATGGTTTTTTAACCCTACCCTTAATAAACCGGGAACGCTTGCGATAAACATCAGTTCATGCATTGTCATGCATGGTTTTGATGTATAATTATGTTTATCGTGATTCATGATTTTTGCGTCATACATTGTGATGTATGATTCAAAATTGTGTAATTTTTATTCACATGTCATAGTCTCGCGATTTTAAATCGATATCTCGCTCAAACCGTCAATTTCAATTCATAGCGATGCATCGTGAATCTAAATCAATGTATCGCTCGAAATTCAATACATCGCGATACACTTTTTTTTTGTATTTATATTTTAGTTATTTATTTAATTTTCGTAAATTGCAATTATTCGAATTTATTTATTTTAGGAAAAATTATTTTTTTACCATTGTATTATTCTCATTTTACCGATTTGACCAACCAATTTACAATATCTCAAATGTGACTAATGTACTCTCTAATTGAGTATAATGTGGTCCCTGCCATTAACGATCATCCAATTTTTATAACGAAACTGTCAATATGAACTATCCGAGGGATTTTATGAGGATATTCTTGTATATCTCTATTAAAAATACAAAAATGAAAAACAAAAACAATTCAATATAGAGGGGGGGGGGAGATTTCCTGCCTTCAAACACTTGAGTTCGATCCAATTGCGTGTATTCAAATCTATATTTCTATCTCCACGACTCCACATAACAAAACCAATCTAATTTAATAATGGACCCACACCGTAGTTGAGTAGTTAGGCAAGAATATTCATAGCGTAGACAAAACTCTCTAGTGTTAGGGGAAACTTCATTCAGCTAGCTTTTGCCATTTGGATTCCATTTCCATGCGAGAATTGAGATACAATTAAAGAAAGAGTCAAACAAAAAAGTCAAATCTGGGGTTTTTGAAACATAAGTTGGGCCATCCTGCAAAATCAATTAATAATGCGGCTACTTCTCTCTTGTAAAATTAAAGCTTAGTACTTTCTTCTCTTCTCTTTCTCCGACAAATACAATGGAACAAGATTACAAGAACAACCTTAGTCTCCTTGGTCGACTATGGGGTTGGGTACTTGGGTAGGCCTCGCTGTTTAGGAATGGAGTACCAAGACCCCCTCTTGTAAACTAATGGCCCCTTCACCTTCCTAGCTAGTACTTCACATTTTTTTAGTTGGGCGAAATTCACTATTGGTCCCTGTACTATGGGTTTGTCCACCGTTAGTCTCTGAACTTCAAAACGTCTCACCATTGACCAAAGTTTACGTTTTTTGTCCACCGTTGGTCCCTTGCTCAAACGCCGTTAACTGTTTCACCGTTAAATGGACATGTGCGATACGTGTGACCAAAATGAAAGACCAAACTGTCTTTTCTCGCAAACTATTCTCACCATGTCTAACAAAACCCAACAATTCCCAGACGTCATTCTATCACTCCCATCTCCATCTCCCTGAGACGCCATTTACGTGCATCCGGCTTCACCTCTCTCCTTCGCTCAATCAAAGCTCCAGCCTGGCCCTTCATCTTTTCCTCCGTCCCCTGCTCCATCACAACCGGCCGGCTGCCTCTTCTCAAACCGAGCAATCCAAAGAGCCATCTTTGTTGCCCCCCGCCCAAGAATCCTCCTCCACCAAACCCGGTGGCCGTTATCTTCAACTATAAATCAACACCTTCCACCAAGGCCTCCAAACCCAGCCAAACCCCGGCTGAAGCCCCCTTCATCTTCTCCAATATGACCTGTAGAAGACCCACGCGAGAAAAGACAGCATCAGAATGTTGTCTTTTTGAATTCACTATCTCCATTTCCGCAATTAGTCTCCGTCGCTTGGTTTCCCTCAATGAACAATCTTTTTGGGACCGAATCGAATTCGAGCCGAATTTCGGATCAATTTGGTCGGCAGCTGACACATTTCCATCCGATGAATTGGAAAGACTAGGGGTGCCGTGATTAAGGAATTGTTTGAGATTCGAGTTGGTCGGCAATCGGAAAGCCTTTGGATGATCGGAGACGACCGAGCCTTGAACCTGATTCTACGTGGAGATTGAATGCAGCATTGTTTGATGTGAGGGGTGATCGAGAATCAGTAAAATCGAGGGAGGCTTAAGTCGCTTCGATGAATAAAATTGATGAAGTTGGTGGATTTGTTAGGGTTTTTCTGTTACGGAATATTCAAAGTTCATTCAAAAAAGACACCGTAACGAGAAGACGAAAGAGGAGATGACCTAGAGAAGACCCATGCGAGAAAAGACAGTTTGGTCCTTCATTTTGGTCACACGTATCACACATGTCCATTTAACAGTGAAACAGTTAACGACGTTTGAGTAAGGGACCAACGATGGACAAAAAACGCAAACTTTGGTCAATGGTGAGACGTTTTGAAGTTCAGGGACTAACGGTGGACAAACTCAAAGTACAGGGACCAATGGTGAATTTCGCCCTTTATTTTATCTTGTTTGTCCTACATTTTCTCTCACTATTTCACTATTGAGTCGAATATTAAGTTGTCAAATTCGATTCAAATATGTTATATTCGAATACAAGTTCAAGTTGAATATATCAACATATGATTAACATTTTCATTATCAAATTTGACTTGAATATACATCCACCAATAATCGTGTCAAATACATGTATAAAACAAAAACTTGTCAAGTTTGTTAAACACAAGGCGCCAACTCAAGTATCCGAATAACTCCAAGTTTGAAGTCCACTTTCACCAATTGGGTCGTGCCCATTCTTTGTTTGTTTAAAAATGGTGAAATTCGGGTCAGTCCACTTTAGATAATTTTTAACCCCCAAAGCCTCCATGTTTTTATATAATTGCTAAAAGACATTTCTGGAGCAAAATGATGTGTATTATCTTAATGAACAAAGACGCATGCAAACTTCTAAGCATCGTGATACATAGATTTTGCAGAATTTAAACAATGTTATGCACAAACACAAACAAGCACAAAATCAGATCGAAAGATCGAAGTGAACAAGCTTGGGAAAAAGTAGGAAGTTTATCTTGTTCGCTTAGGTGAGAGTTCTTCCTTTCTTTCCTAATTTCTTTCGATGTGCTTCTTCTTCCTGTGTCGTCATTAATTGCTTTCTTGCTTTATGTCATTCTCTCCTCTGGATCTTTGTTATTTTGCAGGCACTTGTCTTCCTTTCTTTATTTCATTCTTTTGTCTTTTTCTTTGTTCAAAAAGTAACTGTTATTCTTTCTAATCCCTATATACTCCACCAAGGTTGGAAGGAAGCAAAAAAGTAAGCTTCTATCAACAAGAAAGAACGAACCGAGAGCCAATTCTGGAAATCCGCCCATTTGCATCGTTTTGAAATTCCGATGCATCGATTTGGAATTAATTCAAAATGGATGCATTTTGGTTCCAATCGATGCATCAGACTCACACATAATTCCACGCAAAGTAGCAATGTTTCCTTTTAAGTTTAGCTTAAACCGAGGAAACCGAGAGGCCCAGAGACCCATTTTACTTTAGTGTTTGAAAGAGATCTTGTAGCTGCAGCTCTACGAGATGTAAACAAGAGCTTCTTTCTTTCTTTCTGTTTCCTTTTATTTCCTTTCAATCCTTCATTAGACAACTCTCAAATTTCCCCAATTTCAATGCAAGTAGCAGGGGTCGATCTCTTCGTTTCTTTAATCCTTTCTTCATCAATTGAAATTGGGTTGAATTAGGTCTCCGTCTTCACCTTCTCTCTGAACCATCCTTTCTTCATTATTTATAAATAATTGCAAGTAAGAGTAGAGAGAGAGTAGAAGTGGACGCCGTGAGAGAGAGGGAGAATTTCACTTTAGAAACCTGGTAGAAAATGTTTAGGAAGAAAAAACAAGAGTAAACTTTTGTGGTTAAAAAGCGGTTTCAAATTAATAAAAGGAGACGGCAATTAATCCATTTAAAAATGTTCGTCTTTTACATCATATATATATATATATATATATATATATATATATATATATATATATATATATATATATATATATATATATATATATATATATATATATATAAAGTTCGTGAGAAGCACTACACCTCACCATTTTTTGATAAATTTTTATTGTAAATCATCTATGTGGAAGTTTTAAAAACATTTGTTTTTCTACCCATTAGCTTAATAATAATATATAATAATAATCAATATGATAAGGGATATTAATACTAGTATATATAACTTCTTCTAGGGGTATACTTAATACAACACCTATAAAATGCTTAATACAGCACTTTTAAAAAATATTTGACCAAAATACCTTTTACATAATTTACTTTTTTCGTTTTTTTATTAAATTTAATTTAACAAATTTTAAATTTAAAAATATTTTAAACACAATTAATTTATTAATTAATTTGATTTAGTTACTAAACACAATTAAATTACTAATTAATAAAAAAAATTAGGGTTTAGGACTGGTTTGATAGCAGTCCTAACAAAAAAAAATTAGGGTTTAGGACTGGTTTGGCAGCAGTCCTAACCAAATAAAAAAAAATTAGGGTTTAGGACTGGTTTGGCAGCAGTCCTAACAAAAAAAAATTTATTTTTTTGGTTAAAATAAAAAAAATTATCATTAATTTAAATTTAATAAAAAAACATTAATTTAAATTTAACAAAAAAAACATTAATTTAAATTTAACAAAAAAAATGATTTTACGTAAAGGGTATTTTGGAAAAAGTATTTTTAAAAGTGCTGTATTAAGCATTTTATAGGTGTTGTATTAAGTACTTATGATTCTTCTATTGTCAATAGTAGAAGACTTACTTTTAACCAATGTGTTGTATTAAGTACCTATGATTCTTCTATTATATTTAAAAACTTTTACAACTAACATTACTTTTAACCAATGTGAGATAAAACTCTTCAATGTGAGATATTACTTCAAATGACTCACTTTTAACACCATACTTTAAGTTTTGATATCTTATTCATCTAAAACTTGATTTGGATAAATAAATATATCATTTCGATGTTCTTGCCGAATAAAACACATTTGCACAATTACTTTTGTCAACAAACAAATAATACATAAATAAATTTGTGCCTCAAGTTGCACAATTTCTTTCACTAAAAACATTAATTTTTTAATAATTATTATACTTTAAGTCTTGTTTGGTAGTCGGACAAGGATAAGCAGTATTATTAATCCCAGTACTATTAGTGTCCTCGCTATTAATCCTCACTTGTATATCGGGGGTAGTTTTGAGATTACAAATGTTAATCCAAATTTTTTTTAGTGAGGGCGCTAATAATACCACCCTCTCCCTTGGTATTAATAATGAGGGGATAATGACATTATCCGGATAACTCGTGCTATTAGTCCCGACCACCTATTACGTACCAAACATCAGGCAACTCGGCTTATTAATCATATCCGGCCTTAATCCTGACTACCAAACGACACCTAAATATCTTATTAATCCAAAACTCGATTTGGAAAAATAAATATATCATTTTGATGCTCTCATCGAGTAGAACACATTTGTGCAATTACCTTGGCCAACAAACAAATGACACGTAAAGAAATTTGTGTCTCAAGTTGTACAATTTTTTTCACTAAAAACAATAATTTTTCAACAATAGAAGAGATGTATCCCACATTGGTTAGAAATTGATGTTGGTTTTAAAAATCATATTATTAAGTACCAATAGAAGAAATGTATCATACATTGGTTGGAAAGTGATGTTGATTTTCAAAGTCATTTGATAAAAGACTTTTATCTTTATTACCAATAGAAAATGTATATCTCACATTGGTTAGAAAAAAATATTGAGTTTAAATTATTTTATATTATTACCAATAAAAGAGATGTATAACACATTGTTTAAAAAGAAAATGTTAGATTTTAAAATATTTAGACTAAACACTTTCACTTTTACAAGAGATGTATCTCACATGGTTACAAAATATTATACTATTATTACCAATAGAAGAGATGTATCACACATTGGTTAGAAATTGATGTTTGTATTAAAAATACTATTATTAATTACTAATTGAAAAGATGTATCATACATTGGTTAGAAAGTGATATTGGTTTTCAAAGTTTTTTGATAAAAGACTTCTACCATTATTACCAATAGAAGATGTATATCGCACATTGGTTAATTAAAAAATGATGTTGATTTTTAATTATTTTAGATTATATAAAAGACTTACTATTATTAGCAATAGATGATATATATCACACATTTGTTATAAGTTGATGTTGCTATTATTACCAATAAAAGAAATAAATCTTACATTGGTTAAAAAGTGATGTTGATTTTAAAAATCATTAAATAAAAAGACTTCTACTTTTATCATTAATAAAAGAGAAGAGAAGAGATGTATCCCATTATATAGAAAGATATGTTGGTTTTAGATATTTTTTTAGATAAAAAACTTCTACTACTATTACCAAATGATGAGATGTATTACACATTGGTTAGAGAGTGATGTATGTATTAAAAGTCTTTTTATAAAAGACTTAATACCAATAGAAAAAATATGTATTTCACATTAGTTAGAAAAGTGATATTGGTTTAAAATGTTTTTTAGATAATGTACATTGCATTGGTTACAAAGAGATCCACATTATTTAGAAACATATATTGGTTATAAAATACATTGATAAACGAATTTTTATGTTATTATCAATACAAGAGATGTATCACACATTGTTTACAAAGAGATGTTGGTTTCAAAACTATTTAGATAAAATACTACAACTATTATTATTTTTATGTTATAACCAATAGAAGAGATGTATCCCACATTGTTTAGAAATAGATGTTGATTTCAAAAGTTTTTATATAAGAGACTATTATTATTACTATAGAAGAATGTATCTCACATTTGTTAGAAATTAATGTTGGTTTTAAAAATACTATTATTACCAATAAAAAAGATGTATATCACATGGTTAGAAAAAGATGTTTATTTTAAAAGTTTTTTTGATCAAAGTTTTAAACTTTTATTACCAATAGATATAGAAAAAAAAAATCACATTGTTAGAATATGAAGAAAAAAAAAGTATCTTACATTGTTTAGAAAAATATGTTAGTTTTGAAAGTCTTATAGTAAAGACTTTTATTCTTATTACCAATAAAAGATATGTATCTCACATTGTTTAAAAATAAATGTTGGTTTAAAAAGTCTTTAGATTAAATACTTTTTGTTACAAATAGAATAAATGCATGTAACTCACTACTTCTGTTATTCCACATGAAGTGTCTATATTTGAAAATATTAATAATTAAGAGATATATAACTAGCATTAGAGTTGTTCATAATTATAAAAAAAAATCCTTAAACATAATTAATATT
Organism: Codonopsis lanceolata; assembly: GCA_013146195.2. Classification (NCBI taxonomy): domain Eukaryota; kingdom Viridiplantae; phylum Streptophyta; class Magnoliopsida; order Asterales; family Campanulaceae; genus Codonopsis; species Codonopsis lanceolata. Next base: position 16,460 of record JABEVN020000958.1, on the reverse strand, counting down.
AACTTAATATCGAATGTCGATGGTAAAATTGAAATGTTATGAAGATTCTAGACATAAGTTTAGAGAGTTGACTCTTAATGTAAAACGTCTCAAAGTAGTTATAGTAGACTATTTGTCACGAAGAGAGGCACTAACTATTATTTAATTTATGAAAATAAAGAAAATAATTCAAATTTAAATAATATTGAATTGAGTTAAATATTTGCGAGTCTAGTCAAATTTGGTTAAACTCGACAAGGTATCAAATATCCTATAAACATGACAAGGTTTTTTCTTCTTCGGACATCTCCACTGGTGAACATTTGAAAGAAAAAAAATCATAGTTTTTATGAGCCACATCATCCCATACATCAAAAGCAAAAATCTCATATCTTCACACTACAACAAAAAAGGGTATTTACAACATTTTTAAAGAAACGTTGTTAATAGTTTATTTAGACAACGTTTTTCTAACTTAACGTTGTGTATTTCTCTATTTACAACGTTTTAAAAAGCAAATGTTGTTTTTACCCTTTTTTTAACAACGTTTTTTGATGCAAACCTTGTAGTAACCAATATTTTGTACAACGTTTTTTTACATAAAAGTTGTGCTTTTCACTGCTTGCGTCGTCAATTTTTTTCCTTCTCCCGCGCTCATAGCCTATTTGGACGGTAAATAATTTCAGAAAACCCAAAATCCCAAGACATTTCTTCTTAAACCAAACCCCTAAAATTCTCTCTTCTTTCAACCCCTTTCATCATTGTTCTCTCTAAGCCTTACCAGCAACAACTACGAATGTTTCTGTCATCCCAAATTGATCTAGGCTTAAGGGATGTAGGGATTATTTGGTGGAGGATCGAGTTATAATTGCAACACTGGATGAGTTATCTATTGGTACGTTCTGACTGTCTTTCTCTCTCTCTCTCTCTCTCTCTCTCTCTCGTTCTATCTATCTCTCTCGTCCAAAAATTCTCTCACACTCTCTTGTTTTATTATGATTTTTCATTTAAGAATTTAGGGTTCTTAACAAAGTTGGGGTTTGGGTTGTCAGCAAAGAGCGAGAAACAACAATTGTTCGTTGTTATCGATACTTACTCCTTTAATTTTCTCCATTTTTTCCAGCCCTTTCTCAAAAGTTATAATGTCGTGGTCAGTTTATCTGTTGATGATACTGATTTATAGTTGTTATTGATTGTTATTCATTGTAGATTTTTTTGGAGAATAATAGATTAAGGATACACATTTTATTTTATGAATTTCATACTTCATTTCTGCAACTCTACTTGGTATTTTGGTCCTAGTGTTTGAGAATAAGGAGTAATGAATTATGTCAATTTCAGCTTTAACTTTCTAAATATGAAAACAGAAGACTGAAAAGTGCACTCAATATGTTTGATAAAATGACCAAAAGAAGAAATTGGAGAAATTTTCAAGAATTACTCAACCTTGAGCCCGCCATTAATTTTGTTTGTGATTTGTTTGAGGAATGTATATATAGTGTTGTGATTGGTTTTAGGGAGCCATGCTGCTTGGGTTCTTACACTTTCTCTCACTACATTTGGAAAGAAAACTCATATAAATTATTATAAGGCAGGCAAAATTTAAAAAGGATTAAGTCTGATGGTCTCTGATATTAGGAATGACATAGCAAAATTACTTCAGGAAGCATCACCAATCATGTTCTCATAAATCATTTGCACCATTTTTCAATAATATTTCGAAGAAAGGGAAATGTAAAAGGAGATTTACTAATGATCCTTAATTCCTTAGGCCTTAAACTTATTATGAGTGTCAAACATTGGAATGGTTCAGTTTTTTATAATATTGTTATACATTAAACGGGTTCAACTTCCATTAACTGTTTTCAGGTGGTTCAATTGCTGGAAACGCCCTTCGTGAATCTTATCAATTATGCATCACTTGTCACTACAAATACTGTGTGGCATCGCTTTGTTCTTTGGAAAGTCCAAAAATCTTCTCGAGTTTGGACTTCGACGGCACAGTTGTTTAGATTCTCATCTTCTTTCATGTCCTTGCGGGGATTATAAGGTTCTAATGTTCTGTTTCTTTCATATATAGGATCCTGATGGTGGTATAAGTGCATCAAAATATTGCTACATGGGAGGATTTGACGCAACAAGGTGATCTGTTGAAAATATTTTACCCTTTAAGTCGGTGATTATGCATTTAGTGGTCAGTTTTTTGTTTTTGTTTGGATAACTTGTATTCAACAACTGGCTTCAGGAAACATTTTGCTTTATTGCAAAAAAAATATTTGCTTAACTTATCAAAAAGCATCGCTAGCCTATTTGAATCTTTAAGTAGGAGATTGTTTTTTGTAAGTGCAAATTTTCCCCCGCAAAATCAATAACATCTGATCTCTTCCAAATGCATTACATAAAGTGTTTGCATTTTCTCAAAGTTTGATAAGTAAATTTTTCGTTAGAGAGAAAATAAATGAATTTTTATGTATGATCAATTTGATCATTGGGAGAAAGTGATGGAAGAGTGATATTATCATAATTCTGGCAGTTCTGTAGTTGATCAATTAATTCTGGTAGCTCTGTAGTTGATCAATTACTATCCTTTGAGCCACTTCTAACATAACCCTTTCGTTGCAAACATTTGTGTGGAGAAGAAGTTAATCGTCATGAATTGTTGTTGATGAAACCTGTGGGGTTGATGATTCATCCCTTGAAACAAAACAATCGTGTACGGTAAATCGAACAATACAAACAAGTAGAACCGACAACTATAGATATTCATTACAACGTTTCATCGAGATATTTTAAAAGGATGTTGCCTTCTTCTTCTATAGATTGTGGACTTTCAGTCAGTTTATAGGCACCAAAGGGCACCAAACACACCATACTTACTGCCACAATAAGGCAGAGCCCCCTTCTCTCCTAAGAAAATACAACTACGTTGGTATGTAAGATATGTACTTAGCTATTTTGGGGTCTAAGCTGAGTACATATTTTCTGTAAGGAGGTAGGTATTGTAAGATTACTATAAGCAGAAGAAAGAAAGACTTTTTACAACGTTTAAAAAACGTTGTAAAAAAGGGGGGTCTATTACAACGTTGCCTAACACAACGTTTTACAAAACGTTGTAAAAGCTCTATTACAACGTTTTAAAAACGTTGTTAAAGGCCTTTTTTGTTGTAGTGTCACGATCTTTCCTCAACAATGGTAAATTCTTCTAACAACTTTTTAATGGTTCTACAAATAAAACAAAGATGTTAATGCTAGGCTATAATTTTTTTTCCTTTTTTTACTTTTTCTCCCTCTATGAACCACTCCTTACCTAACCCTTTACAATGGTAAGGTTTATGGATGATCCAGATGATAGAGCTATGAACTTTACTATTGGAGATGCCCATAGAAAAAAGTAAATTATTTTCACTAATAAAATTATACAGCAATTAGTCCAAAATAACCAAGCACACATGTACCAAAAGTAAAACACCCAAATATGCAATTAAAACATCAATGTACAAACTCCAAAATATGAGTAGGTTTCCGGTGAGACCGTCTTATAGATCTTAAGTCTTACTCTGTTATAGCTAAACTCATCAATACAAACTGGACGGAATGACTAATTGCGTTTAATGGAAAATTACAAGGATTTAATTTTTTGGAATTTCAGTACAAGGACCAACCCAAAAAGTTCGGGGACCATTTGTGGAATTTACCAGAGTAATTAATACTCCCTCCGTCCCTAAATAATCGTCTTGGTTGACCCGACACACAGTTTAAGAAAAAATAATTGACTTGATTATTTATATTGGTTTAATGTGTAGTTTCTTTTAAAGCCTATGTGTATGTGGCCCATAATTAAAGTATGGTGAAAAAGTAAGGGTAAAGTGGTAAACGTGATGTTCTAAAAATGTAAGTTTCAAACTTGATAATTATTTTGAGACGGATGAAAAAAGAAAGGAGAACGATAATTTAGGGACGGAGCGAGTAGATTTTTCAAACTTAACCAAATGGTCAAACCAAACACACCTCCGACGACCGTTGGGTCAAATGTGCGGTTCAGACCAATAACAGTGGGTCCTGGGCAGTGGCGGACACAAGACATAGGCTATGGGGGCAATTGCCCCCACTTGGGTCTTTTTTTGTGAAGGAATTGTTTTTTTAAAAAAAAAATAATATGTTATATTGTACATTTTGCCCCCACCTGAATCAAATTTCTACAATTTGCCCCCACCTAAATAAAAAAACAAATTATAATTGTGATTTAAATTTAAAAAAAAATTAATAACCCTCATTTTAAAATAGCCCTAATTTAAAATAATCATAATTTTGAAATAACCCTAATTGAGTATTTAATTTATGTAATTGTTGTGAATTGTGATTTATGAATTTGTGATAGATGATATATTGATATTATGATAATATTGTTTTATTTCCTAAATTTGTGTGTTCAATATCTTGGTAGGAAATGTATATTTATTTAATCTGAAATTATAGCATTTTAATTTGGGGGTTGAAGTAGTTGATTTATGAGATTTTTTTTTTTATTTTTGTAGATTTCCAAATTATGGTTGATTTGAAGGAATTTGGTTTTAGTGATTATGGAGAAATTTTTTAAACGAAAACCAAATTTGTGATCAATTTATAAATGATTGTATTGTGTGTTTTATTGAAAAATATTTGCATAGGAACGTTACAAACGATGATGTAATTAAACATTTTCAAAATATGAAAACGCGTATGAGACAATTATGATTTGTAACTTTATTATATTTGTGCACCCAGTTGAAAAAATCTCTGCGTCCGCTACTGGTCCTGGGTCAGTAATTCAAAAAACGCAACAATCTTTCAACCTGTTTAAGGAAGGAGTGACCGTCTCTCCTCACGAAAAGTCAAAAGGGTGAAATATAATATCGTCTCGTAATCTACCTCTCCTCTCCAAACCATGCATGCACTATGAGCCCCTAATCTCATCATTTCATATTGCCTTCTCAGCCAAATCGCCGAACAGCTTCCCAAAATTCATCCACCTCGTACTCGAAGAACTCTCCGTTGTCAGCCTCTCCATCCCCAATCGCCTTCCCACACCCGTCTGCTTCATCCTTTATGGAGCAACATTGCAAGATCGACCCATTTTGTCCACCGTCGAAGGCTCGCAAGACCCACTTTGTTCTTGGATAGTTTTCTCCTATATGACGCACGGGGGCGATGGGCCGATGGCCACTGGGGACGTGGCCGTGGCATATACCATCGGGCCGAAATCTTCAGGATAACTCGTGATTTGGTTGAGTTATTGTCTAGGTGGGAGAATGTCCGATCAACGGGAAATTACCAAATCCTCTATTCTTCTTATGTCAGGAGATTGAAAGAGATGCATGTACAATTACAAGGAAGGAACTGTTAGGAAATTGATTTATTTCCTAACTAGATTATTACTAGAGCTGTCAAAATGGATTGGATCCGTTGGGCTAGTCCGCCCTGCCACTTAAAAGAGGTGGGTTGGGTTGGTATTTTTTAGACCCGTCACTTTTTTGGGCTGGCTCGCCCCGTCCCGCCAAATGACGGGTCGAAGTGGGTTGTGAGTTGGCTCGCCTAGAGTTGTCAAAAAGGCTTGAGCCCGTTGGACTAGCCCGCCACGCCACCTAAAAGAGGTTGGTTGGGTTGGTATTTCTTAGACTCGCCATGTTTTTGGGCTGGCCTACCCCGCCCCGCCAAATGACAAGTTAAAGTGGGTTGTGGGTTGGCTCGCCCCGCCAACCCATTTTGACAGCTCTAGTTATTACTCATGCGATGTATAGTTTTTTGAGTCACAGTAACTTGTACATAAAAGCATGAGCATGCATGTTATAAAATGAGAGTAAATTTTTAATGGCGTTGCTTATATAAATGACTCTAAACTTAAAAGATAAAAAAAAAATAGTAATGATGTTGGGTTAAAAGTTGGTAGGAAGATTTATCGCTCTTCTGGTTTTACTCCATTTGGGATTAGTTTTGGGCTTCAAACCTATAGATACTTTGAAAAACTACAAAATATTTTTTCGATAGTATAACATTTAATTAAACTTATAGTCGTAAATATTAAACATTGAAATAATGGTAAATATTAGGTCATGTTTGATGTAGCTTATGAGTTAGTGTTTATGGCTTATGACTTCACATAAGTCATTTAGAGAGTGTTTGATTTCAAATGTGGAGTAATAAGTTATAAATAGAACACAAGTCAATTAAAACACAACTCACCTTATAAGTCATAAGCATTAGAGCTGGTGTTGAAGACTTATCAGATCAAAAAAACGGATGAACAGTGCCATTAAATAAAATTTTCATATTCCAAAACTACCCTCATTTAATAATAATAATAATAATATTATTATTAATAATATTTATAATCATAATAATAATAATATTAATAATAATACTAATAATAATAATAATAATATTAATAATAATAGTAATAATATTAATATTATTATTATTAATAATAATAACAATATTAATAATAATAATAATAATAATAATATTAATATTAATAATAATAATAATAATATTATTATTATATTATTAATAGTAATATTATTTTATTTCAGCACTATTTCAACTTATTAATCAAACACACGCACACTAACTTATGAAAGCTAATAAGTACTTTTAAAAAGCTAAATTAAACATCACCAGTCATTAGTCATCAGTCATAAGTAATAAGTTATCAGTTATAAGTAAAAAGTCATCAGCATTAGATGTCATGCTCGCATATCACCTAGCTGAACCGTTAGTTCGCTACACACTTACCCCCGCCAGGGAGGCAAGGAATGAGGGAAATTTGGGATTGAGCTCAGTTATATTCATATACAACCATATTAACTGTTAATTTTGGTGAATTGAATGGTTGAAGTAGTTGCCCGGACCACCACCATTGACGGTGGTGGCCGGAGGAGAGAGAGGAAGAGATCGCACAGAACACGGCAATGAGAGAATACGCAATAAGAAAGAAGAGAGAGAAACTATTTTTATTGAAATTGAATTCTCTACTAAAATAAAACTATTACATCTATATATATATATCCAAAAACTAATGTAAATGGGCTACTAGCCTACTAACAAAGTAATTGGGCCCAAATGAGCTAACAAGGATTGGGCCAATATTTTTAACACGCCCCCTCAACTCGAACATGCAACTATTGTGAAATGATCGAGTTGGAAAAGTGCAAACAAATGAGCCTCAATGGGCTGGGCCTCTTGGGCCAATACAAATCAAATGAGCCTATACTGCAAATGGGCCTATACGACAAATGGTCCTATACGGCAAATGGGCCAGAGTAGTAACAATGACAAGTAAATCAATCGAAGCCCACAAATGGATCATCCTGAAATACTTGTAGTAGATGTAGAACAAGTTGATCGGAGCCCACAAAACGGATCACCCCGAACACTTGTAGTAGATGTTGAGAAGCCCAAACATGAGCCAATCCCCGAAAAGCTTGCTCGATCAATGGCTAGTAGATGAAGAAGGAGTATCCAAAATGAACTTTTCTGTCCTAAAGATTACATCCTTAATCCAATAATGTGAATCGGACACCGACCACATAGTGATATGAAAACCAAGTCAACATTTGACTTTGGTCAAATCAAGAAGTTCAAATAAGAACTTCCAGTAGAAGGCAATGAGAAGAGTAATTGAGTCTCTTAACCTTGATAATTTGAGAGAAAGAAACTCGGATGGAACATTTTCCAAAGAATCGGATCGTAGAAACTCGACCAACCATAAAATTGTGCTGGCCGGCAATGAATTCTCCGAAGAATGCTAACAAAATCGGAGAGGGCAGTGAGATAATCCATTAAAAAATTTCAGAACAGTAACAGCAATTTCATAATCAATTAAGCCAATTACAGCAGTGATGATAAATTGCTGTCAATATCAGATTATTGGTGTAATGAAACAGTGGCATTAGAAACAAAAAGAGTCACAAGCCCAACTGAAAAGGTACTTGAGTTGCCACAGGGCCAAAGACATCGGAGAAGTCCAATTCAACATGATCCACAGGAAGAGAATCAAGTGAGCCCATTGGCAGAAGCACCTAGTGCTTGAAGCGCTTATGCAAAGTGGTCCCAGTGAATTCCGAAAATCGAGAGACAACCATGATGATTCCATACAGGCGGAATATCAACAGAAACTTCTCAAATGCTTCTCAAATGCTTGAACCCACTCATGATGATTCCATACAGGCGGAATATCAACAGAAATCACTCGATAACCCTTCATGGACAACAACATGATCTGTTTGTAGTATACATCTTATTAGCTCGAAAGAATATATGGGTAAGTCAAACTCACCGATAAAGAACCAAGCAGATTTGATTGCAGACGATCGGCTCCGATTCGGAGCCGCCTTCGGTTTATTATTTGATTGATGGTTATTAGGCTGTTCTTCGGAGCAGATCCGGGCATGAAGACGACGATCGCGTCACTCGCGAGTCGAAGAAACTTGACAGAAATCCAAGAAGCAGAGAAAGATCCGGCTATTGTACTTGCGGTGGCGACGCAGCAGAAAGAAGTTACAGCACCACGATGACGACGGCGATTGACAGCGGCAGGAGAAGAGGCTGTAAGGTTTCGCTCTCTCTCCGTCTTAGGATTTTGACCAAACTAGCCATTCTTGAATCGTATATTAAGAAGGCATATTAGTGTTATGTTAAAATTTGGTATTTGGGTTTGATTTGATGGATATTGACTCAGGGCGAGTTGAGTTACCGAATTGGGTTCTTGGAGAGAGAGGGATTTGATTTTGATTGAAGATGATGGGGAGATCGAGAGAGACGAACGACGTTAGTCTTGATTCTCTGGCAGTATGAGATATTGCAAATGAAATGGAGATTTTCAGATTTTGATTTTTGTTTTCAGAGTTGATTTTTGTGCGGAAGACGAATTGATTCGGATCGAGGCTCTGATACCATGTTAATTTTTGTATTTGGGTTAGATGTGATGAGCTTAGCCGGACCACCACCATTGACGATGGTGGCCGGAGGTTATTGAACAAGGAAGAGAAGACACAGTATGAGAGAAAAGACAGAAGAGAGAGAAACTATTTTATTGAAATTGAATTCACTACTAAAATAAAACTATTACATCTATATATATATCCAAAAACTAATGTAAATGGGCTACTAGCCTACTGACAAAGTAATTGGGCCCAAATGAGCTAACAAGGATTGGGCCTATATTTTTAACACACCCCCTCAACTCGAACATGCAACTATTGTGAAATGATCGAGTTGGAGAAGTGCAAACAAATGAGACTCAATGGATCGGGCCTCTTGGGCCAATACAAATCAAATGAGCCTATACGGCAAATGGGCCTATACGGAAAATGGGCCTCTATCGGCCAGAGTAGTAACAATGACAAGTAAATCAATCGAAGCCCACAAATGGATCATCTTGAAATACTTGTAGTAGATGTAGAGCAAGTTGATCGGAGCCCACAAAATGGATCACCCCGAAGACTTGTAGTAGATGTTGAGAAGCCCAAACAGGAGCCAATCCCCGAAAAGCTTACTCGATAAATGGCGATTAGAAGACGAAGGAGTATCCAAAACGAACTTTTATGTCCTAAAGATTACATCCTTAATCCAATAATGTGAATCGGACACCGACCACACAGTGAAATGAAAACCAAGTCAACATTTGACTTTGGTCAATCGAGAAGTTCAAACGAGAACATCGAGTAGAAGGCAATAAGAAGAGTAATTGAGTCTCTTAACCTTGATAATTTGAGAGAAAGAAACTCGGATGGAACATTTTTCAAAGAATCAGATGTAGAAACTCGACCAACCATAAAATTGTGCTGGCCGGCCATGAATTCTCCGAAGAATGCTAACAAAATCGAAGAGGGCAGTGAGATAATCGATTAAGAATTTTCAGAACAGCAACAACAACTAATATGCCTCTTGGAAAGTGGAATTTCATAATAGAACCACCAACAAAAGATGAAGTCCATAAGCCACTTTGAATTTAAGAAACTTACAGAACTCAGAAAAATGGAAGACCCTCACCCAAAGATATATCCCAAGTTTTCAGTTGATGATCAGTTGCACCCACAAATTGATTATGTTTGGTACAAACTGAATGGAATTTTGAAGCAGACCATGAAATCTTCAATCAAGGATGACAAAGAAAAGATGGAATTGGAAATGTAGAAGATGAAACAACTGCAAGAATGCCAAGAACACAGAAACCCATTCCTTGTGGTCCCCACAAAAAATTGTCCTCCACATGCGAACAGCAACATAACCAGTTGCAATTCCAAGAATCATGTAAAAGAATAGTATACCTGTTATTAGGGTTCCTCGAGAAGCATGGGACATAAATCCAAGGGCTGCAAACAAAATTGTGACAACTGCCATCCCAAGAATCCGAACTCCATCTCCGATCATCACACACAAGAGTGAAGGATGGCTTGGAGCTCGGAAAAACATCACCCACAACAAGTTTCCACCCTGACAACTCTTCATTCATCGGGTTTGAGCCTCCTTGTCAAGCTACTCTAACGAGTCAAATCGTCATTTGTCCTCGAAGATGGCAAGTACAATTCCAAGAAAGTGATTACCATAAGGGAGTTGAGAATCGAGAACCGGGGTCCGAATTTTACCTTCATCCAGAACTTTTCGAAGCTTTTAAACGCCGCTCAAGATTATTCAAGCGTGCATCACGAATTAGGATTGGGTCGCCGGTCCTCGAGCCGATCGGCGGTCATGGAGCTTGGGGATGTCAGGGAAGAAGTCGCGCTCGATGATCTTCTCGATTGCGGCGACGTATGTGTCCTCGTCGAGGACCGTATTGGAGTGCCTTCTGGGGTTTCTTGAAATTGTTGCTGTTACTTGGCTTCTCGCCTTTCAGGTCTTTGAGGACGACATGTTGCATCCAGTAATCGTCTAATTCATAGCCAGGCGGCAGTTTAACAGTACTCTCAGAACTTTGCTTCGTCATTGATAGTTTTTCAATCTTTATTTCTTCGATTGTTCGATCGGTCCTTGAAAACCCAATCCCGTGGACGGGTTCTTCTTTCTGGATTCTTGGGCGGTTGTTTCCATTATTCCATAGAAAGGTGTCGGAGGTTCAATGGGGCCTTCGGGCAAGCTCGAATCACCAAGATCCTTGAACTGACCAACAGGCTGAGTCTCCCAAAATTTGTGCCTCTTGGCAAGAGAAAGAGATTCTTGAACCTTTCGTGCTAGGGCATCAATAGAAATATCGCTATCGTTTTCCAAAGTCACATTGCCATCGGAATTAGGATTTTGGCTTTCGGCCGGTGAGTTGTTATCGGCCATATTCACAATTAACTAAAAAATCGATAGTCTGATATGAGGATGCCGATTCTTCAAAGAAATCTTGCGAATAGAGCAACGAAGATCAGGGAGGGGTATAGCGAGAGAGAGAAAGATTGATTGTTCTCCATGTCAATTTTGAATATTTGTGTGAATCCTCATGGAAGAGTTACAGAGGACAAATCGAAGAATGAAGAGGGATGAATGGTTGCCGATTGAAGCGGAAGAGTTTTTGGATCAGTTCATGCTCTGATACCATGTTAATTTTGGTGAATTGAATGGTTGAAGTAGTTGCCCGGACCACCACCATTGACGGTGGTGGCCGGAGGAGAGAGAGGAAGAGATCGCACAGAACACGGCAATGAGAGAATACGCAGTAAGTAAGAAAGAAGACAGAGAAACTATTTTTATTGAAATTGAATTCTCTACTAAAATAAAACTATTACATCTATATATATATATATATATAAACTAATGTAAATGGGCTACTAGTCTACTAACAAAGTAATTGGGCCCAAATGAGCTAACAAGGATTGGGCCAATATTTTTAACATTAACATAATACAGAAATGCAACTAAACATAAAATCTTCAACTTCATATTCATGTTAAACACAAAGTAGACCAAGGATTAAAAAATTGCAAAACTTCTATTTTCAACTTTTATAGGCATTCTCAACCATTGAGGATCACTTATAGAAATTAAGGGTAGTATAAAATAATATACCAAACAAAACCATAAAATATAATTAGAGTTGCAATATTCCTATAAGAAAGTTCAATAAAAGAGGCATGTCAGAAAGGAAAATTGTCCCCAACCCCCAACCTAAGGTTTGTTCGAAAATGATATGTGACGTTACATTGTTTCTTATTTTCCATCGTAATCGTGATGAATGTTAGATTTTTTTTTTGAAAAACCATACAAATCATGACATTTTTGCCTCACTCATGCAAGACCACATGCAATTTAAAGACACCAATGTAACGTTCGTAGCGGGTAGGATTGGGGTGCACTATGAAATTTGGTGCATACTTTGGGGGGAAAGTTTGTAAGTTGGCCTAAAATACAATGAAATTATTTATTGACAATCGAGTTGGAAAATCAAGAATGAAAAGATGCAAGGTATTCACTCTTAGGCCAATCTTACTTGTGAATCGTAACTCCAAAATATATACCACTTCCATATTTATTATAGTCGGATATCATAAGAGTTCTGACAATTCAAACTTAAACTTACAATAATAAATCGAGGGTGATGATGATGCATTGATTTTAGTATTACTCCAATATCTAAATATTTTATATAATAGTATATGGCGATAAGTTGGCGATATCCCAATATTGACATGATAATTTTCAAACTTATATATAAAAAGAAAATAGAGTATACACTAGTGAATGAAATAGTTGTTGAAAAAATTGTGTTTAAAGAATGAAATTGTGCAATCTTGTGGCACATATTTCTTCACATGTCATTTGTGTAATGACAAGGGTATTTGTGGAATCATGTTCTACTCCGTGAGAACTTCGAAATCATATATTTATTTGTCCAATTTGGTGTTTGGATGAATAAGTTATGGTTGATTAAAGTGTGGTTGTTGGAAGTGGGTTTATCCCACATTGGAAGATTAACAAAAACTTGAGTGGTTTATATACAAGTGTCTTATGTGGTAAGGGTAAGCTTGTATAGAATAGAAGCTTTCTCTCGCGTACGCCTGCGCAGGGGAGTGCGAATCATGATTCAGTTTAGCCTTCGGGATACCGTACTCATGTGCGAGCGTGTCCAACAGACACGAATGCCAAACCAAATTTGTCTGTTCAGACCAACCCACACTTTCTTAATTATTCTTTTGTTTTTGTAACTCCAACATTTATAATAGACTTTAGGGGTTATTATTACCAGCTTTAATGAGAGATATTATTACCTATTGATGATGGATTTATTTCATCATCAATGTGGTTATTTGATCAGTCTTTTGTCTACTCCTATAAAAGGAGATTATTTCTACAATTACAGAACACGATTAAGAACAATCTCCTTTTCTCCTATTCAATTTGTAGAGCGTATTCGTTGGCCTCCTATATTCTTGTTGGTGATAGAGTCAGCCATGAGTGGGTGGCTTAGGAATCACTTAGTCTTTGAAGGTTTCTCAATGTCTTTGTTGTATCACGGGAGGCGAGGCGTCCATTAAAGCTTCAAGCACAAGCGAGAAGGGGTGAATACATTTTAAGAAGCGTATGCAGCCACGAGCCTTGGACTTGAAGGTTTTGTTCATCGGGTAGATCGCGGTTCTACAACGCCGGAGACTTTGTGTAAGCACCAGTGAGACTTCAATCCACAGGCCGGACAGAGAGTTCTACCTGCAGGACTTGAAGTCTACTGAACTTAGAATACAAGCCGATAACATCTATTTTTGTAATTGTTTTTATTCTTGTTTTTTCTGTGTTTATTTCTAACAATCTTAAAAGCAGAACAATCTTTGTTATCTTGGATAGTAGACCCTTCTAAAGGGAAAAACAAACTTTTACAAAATCTGAGGTGTGTATTCGACTTTGTTCATATTCGGGAACAGATATGACGTACAGCTCTTGGAAAGAAACATAAACGTGACCTTGAACCCAGCGACCTCTAACGATCTTGTGACTCGGATTATGGCCAATCACTATCTTTTGCATCATAGCAGGAGAAGTTAATAAGCAATTTCAAGTTGGCGGCTGAAGATATTGTTCTACTTGACCACCTTGACCTAGCGAGGTGTTTGAAAGAAGATCCTCAACGGTGGGTGAGAATCGAGTGATGTCAATTTACAACAGTGAATGGCATGGAATCATTCGATTTCGCTGCGAAAACTTCGTGCTAAATGGGGTGGATTCATTGGTATGCGAAGTTTACCATAACAAGACAGCGGCATAGGAGGTTGTGGACATCGTTGGACCACAAGTATACATCAGATGATCTTGGAGCCAAGTTTATTGTTGCATTTCTGGATTATAAAATGGTGGATTCGAGACTATCTATAGTCAAGTGCAAGGAGTTGCAGTGATCTTTCATGAAATTCAAGGCTGAAGGGATGGTTGTAAGTGAAAACTTCAAAGTGTTATTGAGAAATTGCCTCTGGCTTAGAAAGATTTCAGAGCTATCGAAGAAGGGAAATGATATTGGAATGTGTGGAGCAGTGGTTGTCGGAACTTCGTATTGAATAGGATAACATGGGTTACGATAAGAGGCGTTCGTTCTACAGCTTTAAGCCAATATGATAAACATGGACAAAGCTTCAAAGACTCAAAGACAATTTCTTTGGAAAAAAGGTCGGTTTGGAACCTAATGGAGGAATCTCGAAGAGATTTTGTGGAAAGTGCTACAATTGTGGTGGCACGAGTACGCAAGCCATGACTTGAAGCCAAGTAGAGACCATAAAGCAAACATGGTGGATGACATCTGCTTAGATGTATCGGACTGAGCCTTGTTCTGGCTGAAGTGAACTTGGTGGGGTTGAGCCAATCAAATGATCGAACTTTGGTGCCACAGGGCATGTGCTCAGCAGAGAAATGTTTAGTACCTTTGAAGGCTGGCGAGAATGAGAAGGTTTTCATAAACTACTGCCACAGAGTCAAGGTCAAGCAAAGTGGTCTTTGAAGATGGCGTCAGGAAGGAGGCGGCTCTGACAATGTACTATATGTACCGGATATTCGGAAGAACTTAGTCTCGGACTCAATTTGGTGAAGCATGGCTTCGTATTGTATTTGAGTCGGATGTTATAACTATAATTGAGATGTTTTTGTTGGAAAAGAGTTATCTGAGCGATGGGTTGTTTAAGCTCGATGTAATGATTGTTAAGCGGCAAGCAATAATAATAAGAATAAGTCTTACATTATTTGCTTAAGTCTTCCTATGTGGTATTAGGACATGTTAATTATGGAACCCTTCGTAGGTTAATTAACATGAATTACATACCCAATCCCAAATCGATTCCAAACACAAGTGTGAAACTTGTGTGAGGCAAAAGTTAACAAGGACATCATTTCCTTATACTATTGAAAGAAATATTGAACCACTTGGATTAATTCACAGCGATGTGTATGATTTTAAATCAACACAATCACGTGGTGGAAATAAGTATTTCATTACTTTGTTGATGATAACACTAGGTTTGCTAATATGTATCTTCTCAAAAGTAAAGATGAAACAATGAGAAGTTTATTCTCTGGGAGGTTGAGAACCAAACGAGAAAGGTTAAGATCTTAGAAATGATCGTGGAGGTGAATATGAGTCACCATTGCATAATGTGTTGAGCATGGTATCATCCACGAGACAACATCACCTTATGCACCTCAGAGAATGGCATTGTTGAGCATAAATCGAACTCTTAAAGAGATGATGAATGTCATGTTGTTAAGTTACGGATTACCACAGGGAACATGTGGGAGAAACGTGTTTGTCGGCTAATTACCTTTTTAAATAAGGTACACTAGAAGCTAGACAAAAGCCCTACGAGATGTGGCATGGAAGAATTCCATCCTACAAATACTACAGTGTGAGAGTGTATTGCAAAAGTTCTTGTTCCTTTACCTAAAAAGGTGAAAGTAGGACCAAAAATTGTTGATTGCATATTTATTGGTTATGCACATATGATGAGTGCTTATCGGTTTCTACTTGTGCATGATTCTAGGGTGTGGACATACACAAAAATACGATAATGGAATCAAGAAATGCCTGTTCTTTGAGAATGTATTTCCATGCGGTGAGTAGTATGTCTAGCTCGCAGTACAAATACATGATTCAATAGAAGAGAGGCATGAGGAGAATGAGGTAGAAGAGGGAGTAGAACTTACGCGGAAAGAGCTAGGAGGTAGAAAAATCATTTGGTCGGATTTTCTAACCTACATCTGGAAAGGGAACCTCAAAGCTATAAAGAAGTGTGAGTTACGGAAGGACCTCATGGAAAGAGACTATCAAAGTGAAATTGATTCCATCCTTCAAAATCACACTTGGGAATTAATGGATCTTCCTCAGGAAGTAAACCATTTAGGTTATAAGTGGATTTTCAAAGGAAGATGAAAGCTTGGATGGATCAATTGATAAGTATAAGGCCAAACTTGTAATAAAAGGTTACAAGCAATGTGAAGGTCTTCATTACTTTGACACTTATTCTCAGATTCAGATAATAACATCAATAAGGATA
>JABEVN020000957.1:0-27179 GCA_013146195.2 Codonopsis lanceolata | reverse complement strand
GTCCTTCGTAATCTTAGGTTCACCTTTCGACTGCCCGATCTCACAACCTCATCATTTTTGAGTATCCAAGACTATGCTGTCTTCATGATCTTTCTGTCCGATGATAGTTTCTTAAAGCAGCTTTTGACTTTGAATAAGTATCAACATCGTCAATAAGATTTCTTTCTACAAGGTCACTAATTTGGGCATCCGAGATTTTTGCTTGAGTTTCATATTTTTCATCGAGACTTTTAAGTTCCAAAGAACTCTTTCTCGCCGAACTTGTAAAGTTCATTGATCTTCTTAAGCTCACGCTTTCTTTCAAATTCTTTCAAAGTCACTAGATAAAGAAAAATGGATTCTTTAAGTGTTTCAAACTTGTAATACATTTCTTGCATTTGTTCCAACAAATCATCAACTTGAGTCGATGTCTTCTCCTGCTTTTGCATGAGTTATTTTAGGTCATTGAGAAGCCGACTTGACTTTCTTTTAGGCGACTTATTATTCCTTGTCCATAAAATCCATTTCCTATTTTTAACTTACAAAGCGTCGAGTTTGATGACCTGTCGGTTTGGGGTTTTAATGAGGTGAGCTTGACAGCTCATTATCGGGCATCTTTGAGTATTTAGGACTTGGAAGCTCATTTTTTGAATCATATATATTACGCTTTAAGAAGACAAATTTGCTTCTTGCTCAAAATCGGCGAATTCATCTTGTCTGTTTCAATCCAAGTAACAAGATTTTGATCTTCACGCAACAAACCTTTTTGTTTTTCAAAATTTCTGGGAGCTCTTTTATAATACTCATTTCTTGTAAAAGGGCAGTTTGAAGCAAAGTGACCGGGCTTTACCTGCGCTTAAAACACAACGGTTTTTCTTTTCTCAACCTTGTCATTTTGATTTGAAGTAAGGTTTTTGAAAGTTTGGAGTAGATGGTTTTTGGAAGCTTGGAGAAGGTTTTTGATAATTTGAAGTAGACTTTTGAAAATTTGCTGAAGGTTTTTTAAAATTCTTTTTGAAAGATTTGTATTTTCTAAATTGTCAGCAAAGGCAAAGAAATTCATCTTCATCAAAGTCATCATCCGACCGAGATATAGTTTTTAATGTTTCTTCTTCTTTAGCTTGAAGAGATATTCCCTTGAAATTTTTTCTCAATTTCTTGAGTTTTGAAACTTCTTTTCATAAATTTTTAGACTTGCAACAAGACTACGTATATGAGTTTTGTTCAAGTCTCTAGCTTCCTTGGTGCTTTTACATGCCATCTACTTCCTAAACTGCTAAGAAAACGATATTTAAATCTTTCATACTATAAACTTTGCCAAGAGAAGAACATACATGCCGCAATGCATCTGTCGAGGCATTTTTTAAGGATTCTTTTGGGTCCTTCTTGAATGCATCAAATTCTTGTATGCAGTCGTATAGTTTGTTGTCCTTGGTATTCTGATCTCCTTCTACATATTCTACAAGAGCATCCCAAATTTCCTTGGCAGTCACACAGTCATATATCTGCTTGTAGTTTTCATCAGGTACCGCACTTGACAGGATATGTACAGCTCTGGCATCCAGTCCATCGGTAATCTTGTCTTCCTCAGTCCATTCTGCTTGAGGTTTGAGAACATATTCTTCTTCAGCAGGAGCAAGAGGGTTTACAGTATCATCATCTGCAGCAGAAGATTTACCAACTTTAGTGTTTATTTTCATTGGTTGCATAGGACCACCTCTTACACATTCCATCAACCGTTTGTCTATATTGTTCATATATCTTGTAATTCTTTCCTTCCAGATATCAAAGTGATCTTCATAAAAAATGGGAACTTGAGTGACATTGTTTGATTGAAAAGCTTTTAGAGTTGCCATGATCGAGCTTTCAAGCTGTTAGGCTTGGAAAATAATTTTTCAAAAAGCTTAGCACTGATACCAATTGTAAGTCCAGATGGCAACAGTTAAGGCTAGAGGGGGGGATGAATAGCCTTTAAAAACTTTTGGGGGTTGATTTGATAAACATAAAATATTGGCAGCGGAAAACTTGATCTTGTCAGTCAACTGAAGAGTTGGTCAGTTAGCTGACACTTTTGAAATTCCTTAAGCTGAAGTGAGTTGGTCAGTTGACTGACACAACAGTTTTTCAAAACGAATTTGTTTTGATGTTTGATCACTGAATATAGAGAAGAAATTCGAACACAAGTTAACTAAACAAGTAAGCAAACAAGTGTTGTTAACTGGCTGACACTTAATCAGTTTAATAACTTATTAAGTGTTAAGTCAGTTAGCAGGGATATACGAAATAGCTGACAATAATATTCAGCTGAGCAATTATAAGCTACTTGTCCTGGCTGACAATCAAGTGAAATGTTTTTAAGCAAATCTTTTAAATTTAAAGATTCAACAACTTGGATTAATAATGCTGCTTATCCTTGTCCGAGTACCAAACAAGCCCTTAGTAAGTTACTAAAAATGCATGTTCACGACATAGCATGGCATTTATCACAATTATGGTACATGATCATCATATATCACTTAGCACATTATTCACATAAGTGCGGAAAATAAATCATACAAGTAGGATATGATATAGGCACAGCCGCTACGTAGCTCCTGCAATAAAGTTTGTTAACCCAATATCGTGACTTCGCATCGATATACCGAACTCCGCCGGCTAATAGCAACCTGTGACGCACGTATTGATACGGCAAAGGGGCTACTTCCCCACTGCGGCCTACAGTGGAGGTGTGTGTGAGGTCCCAGGTACGGCGATCCATAGCGAGCACGAATCTCTCAATTCGTGAAGGTGATGCATCGTCCTACCCTAACATAAAAATCAAACCAAATAGTGCCAGCTAGACTTAATGCAATGCACAAGTAGATATTTACTCGCCAAGACCAAACAAGGATCAAATTCGACAAGAGCGAACTCGACCGACCAAGTAGGGTATTAATCTCTACCATAAATCATGTCACGGCAATTAATTGCTCATAACCAAATAATCACAACAGGTTCAATTGCACATAATTAAACTCAACTTAGACTTGAGTAAACCCGACCAAACGGTGTCCAAACTTCGTAGGGATTGAAATTAGTGTTCATCATGTTCAAATCTTCCCTAGAGTCGACTCCGTTGAGTCTTTACTATAAATTCCAAATTTTGGGGTAATTGAAGCTATGTGCTTCATAATCCAACCTAGGCCATTACTAAGTTCAACTAGGTTATAAATTCACTAAGGCATTGCAATGTGTTCCATATTCATCATAGGGTCCAATTTAGAGGATAGAACTAATAACAACATACCTACACATCATGTAGGCTATAATTAGGGCATTCTCATATAGCACCAATTAAAGCAACACATATAATAAGTGTTTCTAACATGTTCATAATCTTAAATAAACAAGATGAAGGAGTATAACAATCTTTCATAACCATAAAATCACCCTATACATGCCTCTAGCAAGTCCATATTTTCAAATCATAAGATGAAGGCATAAGAAGCATATATGTGTCCTAATTGACCTCATACATCATAAGCTTTGTTTTCCTTAGGGTCAATGAGAACTAAATAAAAGATGAAGAGAAGTAACTTACTTGTATTCTATACCCAAGAAAGCAAATAGGAAATCTATTCGGTAGGAAATGATCTACTCTTCAAGCTCTTCACTTCTATAGAGGTGGCTTGAGCAATGGGAGAAGGAATGAAGGAGGACCAAGAGAGAAGCTTCAAGGAGCCATGGGAACCCTCAAGAACTCTCTCTCTCACGTTTTTGGAAAGGCCTTCAGCAAATGAGGAGTCCCAAGGCTGAATTGTGGTGTTAGTGAAGTCAAATGTCTAGTGGGACAAGTGTCAAAGTAATGTGGTCTCTAAAATCTGATTTTGTGGCTTGTTTAATCCATTCAAACATTCACTAATCCACTCTTAAAACATGTTAATGATGTTAGGGTATATGTAATAAGGGTTAGGGAGGTTTAGGTGGGGTTTAGAAAGGGTTTAGGATAGGGGTTTAAGTGTGAAATTCAAGAAACATCGAAACAGAGCAGTCCAGCCTCGGGGGACCTTGCGGTCGCATGGTCCTCTAAGGCATGCGACCGCATGCTATCAGCATGCACAACCTTCCAGTTTCTAGTTACCTTGCGGGGGCAAGGCCATTCCACCTTGCGACCGCAAGCCCGGCATAACCAAAATGGCTCAAAATGCAACCTAAAAGACCCCCAAACACTTAGCCAAATCAATGGGGCTTCAAAACCCAACAAAAATGAGTCTAAAACTCATCATAAACACCCTCAAACAACACCCAAACAATCCGAACGAAGGAGGGAAAGAAGGAGAACTAAACAAGCGATTCAACCGACGATTCAACAAGCATACAAACACGATTCTAAACACGTTAAGAGCATTATGAATGACTTATAAATGATTCTAAAACATATATAGACTAAGTAAACATGCTCATGAACTTCAAGAATGCATGAAGGCAAGCACACAATGCTCATGCAAGAATCCGGGGTGTTACAATACTATTTCGCAAGGTCAAGGCAATACTAGCATTCTTTGGATAACAACTTGATTATCTTTGCAACTCTACAAGTAGACTCTATATAGAGAGTACTAGATCATAACCCATCAAAATTTGTTATTTAGGAGATTCTCTAATTCACCATCTCGGATTCCCCGAGATGATCCCAAGATTCCCAATCAAGCCCTTAAACAAGTTAGGGTGCATTCACACATACAAGGCGACTCTAGTGAGTCAGAGTTCTCACATCAATAACCCCAAATCGATAGGATCCAAAACATGGGTACGTAGGTCAAGTTCCTACAAGTCTTACAATCTTTTTTTAACCCTTTTTATAAATCAATTAGGACCACAATACCAAGCCAAACATGACCTTAGTTTATCGATGACCCAAATTCTACAATTTGAAACCCTAGCATAGAACTTTCTCTACGGCTTTCAATTGCAATTACTTCCTTCACGAGAGTTGTTCCTAAACACATTTGGGACATTATTCATGCTTTACTCAAGTCCAAATTATTGACTTATAGGGCATCCCCAATAAATTCAAATTTCAAACCTAAAAATGACAATTTCTCAACATCTTGTAAATGTAATTAATTCCTTCACAAGAACTACTCCTAGGCAAATTTAGAACAACATTCATGCTTGAACTAAATCCAAATTAGTAAGTTAACACGGCAGCCCCAAATTTTCAGACTTCTATCTTGTTGAAATGAAGATTTCTACTTCACAAAAAGTCTTCCCAAGCATGTATACAACAACTATTATGAAGGGAGTATGCCTTAATATTGAACCTACAAATTTTCTGGGTTTGAAAACGTACCTTAAGCCTTAGATTAATGGATGCATGAAGAAATAAATCAAGGATAAACGTAGAGGAGAGCAAGAGCTTCGAAAGGGCGGTCTCGGAAGTCCAATCGGGTCACCGGAGCTCAGGCAATCGATCAATGAAGGTGGAGTGTTCTTAAGTCTCCTATTTCTCTTCAAACCCAGCAAGAACTCACGGTCCATGAAGAAGAAAATGGCTGAATGGTTGGTGATCTCACAATTGAAGTAAACCAACTCTCAATCCAAGTCAAGGAGTTATCCGGCTTCCCATTGGTTGATTAATGTGGGTCTTTGATTAACAACTCATCTAAGGGCTGAAATGGGTCTAAGGTGAGTCAAGATAAGTGACTTGGGTCAGTCAAGGTCGGACTTGGGTCAAGGAAGCAAGGGGAAATGGCTGCAACCACAAAAATCCCGAAATCTGGAAAATAGATTTTTCATTTGCGAAGTTATTGGACAGTCAATCTTGTAAAATCTACAATAAACCACTCACAACTCCGATTGAGGTCATTTTTTATGTTTCTGAAACTAGACTCTTTATGATACAATTTAGAATTTTAAATTTCTCAATTTGGACTTGTATTCATTAAAATATAGTGCCTCCAAGTTCATGTTAACATTCTGAATTCTCAAAACAGAACACAAACACAGCCATAATACGTGGCCTATTTGAGGCACTTAAACACATTGGAAAATTATGAAAATTTACAGGGATTAACTTAACATATGTAGGTAGCACACACTAAAATTTAAGCCAATTCTATGTAGTATATTGGTACCAGAATTTTCCCGAAGTTTGCCCAAGAACAGGACTGAATATGTGAAGTAATAAGTTGGTCATCTTATTTCCAATTGTAACAAGTCTACGAACATGGATGGTTTAAACATGAAAGAACTAGTACCCTTGGTCTAGAATTCAACCCACATGAACCGCAAGTAACATGGACAAGTCTCTAAGGCAAAGGAATGCATTCATGCATCCTAATTTCCAAATACTCAAATACAAGCAAGAAGGGTCTCAACCTCAAAGTTAAGCTTCCAATGGTCTAAGTAATGACCAAGAAACATGTAAAAATCATACCAAGACTCTCTAAGACTTAGTTAAGAGTTAAGGAAGCTAATGCAATACACAAAGCTACCACGAAAAGGCATACAAAGCATATAAATCTTATAAGACAACCAATACTCAACTAAAAGAACTAGAACCAAGATATATAAACATGTTAGGTTTATTTCTAGCATGTTAAGCAACAATAACGATCATGGTAAATAACCAGGGTTTGGATTCTCATACTAACAACAAGCCAACAAGAATGTTAAAGTCATTTCACATGCAAAACAAGGAAGTCAAACACACGAAGGTCCAGGGTCTTACACTCACCATTGAATAAGGTCAAATAAGTAAATTTGTTATGAGCTAATCAATTACATGAATAATTACAAAAAGAACCTTAAATTTAATAAATCTCTCACCATTGAATAATGTCAAATAGGTAAATGTTATCTCTATCTATCTATCTTCTTTACTATAAAAGTGTGAGTTGTCACTTATAAATTAATATATGGACAAAATTAACCTTTCATCTAATAAATCATCCACCATTTATTTAAGGACAAGCAAGTAAATTTATATTCTTTACTATAAAAATGTGAGTTGTCTCTTATAAATTAATGTATGGACAAAATTAACCTTTCATCTAATAAACCATCCACCATTTATTTAAGGACAAACAAGTAAATTTATCATGATAAAAAATAGTATTTGTACAAAAGTAATATTTAATAAATAACTCCACATTGAATAAGATCAAATAAATAATTTATTATTTTCTAATCAATTCCATGAATAATAACAAAAAAAATATCATAATAAATGATAATGTCAAATTAGTAAATTCTATCATTATCTATCTATCTATTTCTACTATAAAATTATGAGTTGTCTCTTAGAAATTAATGTATTGACAAAATTAACCTTTCATCTAATAAATAACTACCATTTATTTAAGGATAAACAAGTAAATTTATCATAATAAATGATAATGTTTGTAAATAAATAACCCTAAATTTATTAAATCACTCACCATTGATTAAGGTCAAATAAGTAAATTTTTTATGAGCTAATCAATTACATGAATAATTACAAAAAGAACCCTAAATTTAATAAATCATTCACCATTGAATAATTCAAATAGGTAAATGATATCTCTATCTTTCTATCTTCTTTACTATAAAAGTGTGAGTTGTCTCTTAGAAATTAACGTTTGGACAAAATTAACTTTTCATCTAATAAATCATCCACCATTTATTTAAGGACAAATACGTAAATTTATCTTCTTTACTATAAAAATGTGAGTTGTCTTTTAGAAATTAATGTATGGACAAAATTAATCTTTCATCTAATAAATCATCCACCCTTTATTTAAGGACAAACAAGTAAATTTATCATGATAAAAAATAATATTTGTACAAAAATAATGTTTAATAAATCACTTTCCATTGAATAAGGTCAAATAAATAATTTATTATTTGCTAATCAATTCCATAAATAATTACCAAAATAACCATAAATTTAATAAATAACTCACCATTGTATAAGGTCAAAAAATAAATAAGTTAATTTCGGATTTAACATTAATTCTAAATCAAATCTCCAAGATGCCCCAAGTGTCTAACTTTGACCAAATTTAGGTGTTCCCTTTTTTTTTCCACCAACCAATTTTGAATTATTTTGGTGTACATCTCTTTTAAGCCTTCAAAGTGTTTCTCATCTTTTCAATGTGGGATAAAAGCTATCACTAATTATGCATCTCTTTATAACCTTTAAAGAGGGGTTAGTTTGCTTGTTGGTGATATATTCTTTTTTCAATATTGGATTGCAATTGTTTACAATTTTCATATGACCCATTGGCTTCTATTATGTTACAAACAACCCATATTTTTTCGACTTTATGGCACTTCAACTAACAGATTTAGGGTTAGGGACTATCGGCGTCAAAAATTTGCATTCTTTGGTGTGTGGCGTGCATTTGCGTTGTACAGCCCCTAATGGACTTTCCTAAAGTTTAGAGACTAATGGTCTAATTTTCCCTTAAGTAAAATTTTATTTTTATTATTGAGATATTTTCTTAACTTTAAAGTTAATTCTGAGAATTGTTAATTATTTTTCTGATTATTGAAACAATTATTCATTAATTTTTATTACAAACATATCTTAAATATCAAATTGTTAACTAAATGATAGAATTATAACTAAATCCAACTTTGCACCCAAGGAAAATGACCAAAAAAATCCTCATGTCATATACAATGTGTCATTTTCCATTAATATTATTAACTCTCATGGACGTGAGGGGGCAAAGTGTGATGAATTGCAAAATTGTGTATGAAAGTGAGACACTTAATTTACAGGTTAGGATGTAACGTGAGATTTAAGTAATTATTTCCGGGAGCGAATCGTATTTTGGCCCCATAAGAATTAGGCCAAAAAAATAAATATCCCATCAAAGCTTCTATCAAATCTCATAGCAAGTAATATTAGAGAATCCTCATTGTGCAATATTCTTATACATCTTCTTAGCTGGGTCCCACTGCCACCTACATATTTTTATCTTCTTACTCATTTAAGAGTATATCTTTCCATTGTATCATCTTCTTACATATATATTCTTACACAAAAAAAAATAAATTTAACACCGACCTACATAAATACAAAACCCTTCCCACCCCCCACCCCACACACACACACTTTCCAACAAAAGGAGGGGACAGCTGGCCCCCCTCTCTCTTCCTCTCTCCCTAAATGACAACTTCCTATTTAGGAAGCAAAAAAAAATTCTCTTTTCTAGTTGGCATAGAAAGAAGTGTAACAATGGTAAGAAAATGCCAACTTCTTAATATGAATATGGTTAAAGAATAAACAATAGTGATACCCTTAGCATAGCGTCTTGTAATTTTTAGGCCTTGTACCTAATAGATAAGTTTTGTCAA
This sequence comes from Codonopsis lanceolata, assembly GCA_013146195.2. Taxonomy (NCBI): domain Eukaryota; kingdom Viridiplantae; phylum Streptophyta; class Magnoliopsida; order Asterales; family Campanulaceae; genus Codonopsis; species Codonopsis lanceolata. The sequence continues at coordinate 17,873 of JABEVN020000957.1, read as the reverse complement.
CTCAAAACCACACACACACACACACACACACACATATATATATATATGCTAAGTAAGTACTATATATAAGTAGTCATCATGCATTCACAACTGTAATACACAATAGTCACCAGATTTCATGTTCTTATCCATTTATTTTATGAAGATCCCATCCTACTCAATTTCAATTCACATGAATGGATATGAATAATATGGTATCCCTTTAGAATTCCCTATATGCTGCCTCGTGGATGCCACTTGACTTTAGAATTCCCTACATGTAATATTAGCATCTTTTCCAACAGGTAAATTATTCGGACTAGATGCTCCTCTCTCATTCCTTTTGGATTTATTCTTCATATTTAATGATCAAAGTGTTTCTTGATACGACTAGTTTGCACAAAGAAAAGGATAAAGAAAATTATTCATTTCTTTGTTATCGACTTGAGGAATAAAGGAATTGCAAAACAACAATGAAAGATGAAATAAATGAGACTATAAAGAGAAAAAGAAGTGATATTATCTTTTGCTTTTACCTTTTCTTTCTTTTATTTATTCAGAAAGAAAGGAACCATTTATTTTTGTTTAAAAGGAAATAAGCCCCAGACAACCATCTATGCCTTCTTTCATTTCAACTCAACTACAAAAGCCCACAAGCCAAATAGTGTTATAGCTAGAGAGAAAAATGACCGAAGCTATTGTCCAATTCTTGGTCGAAAAGCTCACATCTCTCCTCCAAGAAGAAGCAAACTTGCTGGTTGGGGTTCGTCAAGATGCCCAGTACATGAAAGATGAATTGGAGCGCATGACTGCCTTCCTCAGGGTTGTAGATGCTGGACCGATTACTGACCCACGGCTCAAGGTTTGGGTGAGCCAAGTGCGAGATGTTACCTATGACACCGAGGACGTTCTCGATGAGTTCATCCTTCCCCTCCAACATCATCACGACTTTCAAGGATTCTACAGTTCTCTTCATAGAATTTATTTTTGTTTTGACGTTAAGAAGTTAAAACCTCGTCATCAAATTGCTACACAAATCCAAAGCCTCAAAGTTCGTGTCCGTGAAATCGCAGAAGGGCGTCAGAGATACCCCCAAGACAGTAATTTCCCACAGCAAAGCTCAAGTTCCAACGTGGCCACCTCGAGGACGGTTGACTCTTTTCAAAGGGAAGCAGAACTTGTGGGCATTGAAAAGCCCAAACAACAACTGGTGACATGGCTTCTTAAAGGAGGTTCAAGACTCCAATGCATTTCGGTGGTTGGAATGGGGGGTTCTGGCAAGACTACCTTGGTTAACAAAGTCTACAATGACCCATCGGTGATGAACCATTTTGAAAGTCGTCTTTGGCTTGTTGTTTCCCAATCAATGAACCTTGATGAGCTCCTCAGAGAAATTGTTCGGCTTTTGTTCGAGAAGTTAGGAAAACAACTCCCTCAAGATTTCAAGTCTCTGACTGCACAGGTGCTGAAGGAGAATATTGATGTCATCCTTCAACAAAGGCGTTTCCTACTTGTTATTGATGATGTTTGGACCATCTCTGACCGGGAAGATGTGAGAAAGATAGTGCCGGTCAATGATTGTGGCAGCCGCTTGATGCTTACAACACGTAAAATCGATGTAGCTTTTCAAAGGGAGTACACTTTAAATTTAAAGTCCTTGTCTCAAGAAGAGTCGTGGACTCTTTTTTGTAGAAAGGCATTTCCAGAAAGCTGTCCCTGCCCTCCACCTTATTTGAAGGAAATCTGTCAAAGAATCTTAAGTAGATGCGAGGGTTTGCCACTAGCAATTGTGGTGATCGCTAGCGTTCTGGCAACCAAGGACCAGAGCACAATTGTAGAATGGGTACAGTTTGAACAAAGCCTTCCCAGTGTATGGGGTATCGATGATAGATTAGAGAGAGTGAAGAAATTGCTCTTTCTCAGTTACTACGACTTGCCGTACCATTTAAAAATATGTTTCTTGTACATGAGCCTTTTCCCAGAGGCCGAAAAGATGGAGAAAATGAGACTAATTCGACTATGGATAGCAGAAGGTTTTGTACAAGCGAGACCAAGAATGTCAATTGAAGATGTCGCCGAGGAATACCTTAAGGAGCTTATCAATAGAAGTTTGGTTCAAGTGGGAGGTGACATTATTATGGATGCTGGAAGGCTTAAAAGATGTCGTCTTCACGATCTTTTGCGTGAAATGATTCTTTCGATAGCGACAGAGTATAAGTTTATTATGGTGGACAGTGGAACGAGTAATGAGTGGCCTGAAATTGTTCGACGCCTTGTAATTCATGAAGATGCTAAAAATTTGCAAGTAAGCAGCAAATATTTCAATCGTCTTCGTTCATTCATTTCTTTTGGTCGCTATGATTCGCCAATATCCATTTCAAAATTACTACTGCCTATCTTGCTAAGCTCAAAGTTCTTAAAGGTGTTAGATTTGAGAAATGCTTCTTTATACGAGATTCCACAAGAAATTTTCAGACTAGTTCATCTGAGGTATCTATGTTTGAGGGGAACAAAAGTGAGTATCATTCCCAAAATGATAGGAAACCTGGAGAAACTAGAGACCTTGGATTTGAAAAACACCTTTGTCCGTCGTGTGCCCAAGGAAATAGTAAGGCTTGTTCGGTTACGTCATCTCTTATGTAATAACATTATAGGCTTTAAGGCGACATCTAACATAGGGGCTTTATTGTCTTTACAACAGTTGTGGAGTGTGGGCGTTGAAGAAAATGGTGAAGAAGTGTTAAGAGAGATAGGGAGGTTGAGTGAGCTAAGGAAGTTAGGTATTGAGGGGTTGAGAAGAGAGGAGGGGATGACATTGTGCTCCTCTCTTTCTAAGCTCACTAATCTTCGTTCCCTGTTTCTTGATTCTTCTTATTCATTCGGACAAGAGGAGGAGCTGAATGTAGAATCTCTACCTACTTTGCCATTTCTTGAAAAAATCACTTTAAGAGGACTCATAAACAAGGCACCTGATTGGAAATCTTTTCCCAGCCTGATTAAAGTGAATTTACGAAGGTGTGGATTAAAGGAAGGGAGTCATCTACTCACTGATTCCATTCAAGCTTTACCCAACCTGCTTATACTTGTTCTCTTTGCAGCAATCCACGTGGACAGTTTGTGTTTTAAGGCGGGTGGGTTTCAAAGGCTCAAACATCTAGAAATTAGTTATTCTAGAGGATTGAAAACGGTAACAATTGAGGAGGGAGCAATGCCACATCTTGATACTCTATTTCTTTGGAATTGCAGATTGTTGGATGTTGTGCCTTTTGGCATTGAACATCTTACGAAGCTTAGGCTTCTTCGACTTCGTTATATGTCCAGGAAACTAATTGATGGATGCAAAGACAAGGAGCACAGAGATTATTGGAGAATTGCACACATCCCTCAAGTTGAAATAGATTAATTTTAAGTTTTTCTGTAATCTTTCCAAAATTCTATTTTATAATATTTTCATAATATTATTTAATTGTGTGTGGTGGTGGTGGGTTATATAGCACCTTTGTCATATTGTTTGGTGGACAAATAGATGTGTATCAAAATAATTATTTCCAACAACTATTTGTTTGCACCATTTGCTTCAACTAGTTTTGATCCATTAAGTGAGAAGTCTTCGATCATCTAGTGCATCACAGCCAATATTTTTCCTTCTTTTCTAACTTTTTTTTTGAAACTCCATTTACTAATTGTTTTAGTATCATTATTGCTTGTCGGCGCGCACCACACCATACCATGGGTGTACACCCTAAGATTTTGCTTGGAATTTGATCTTAACCACGTCATTTTGAGTCACGACTTGTGAACTCGTTCCACAATCTACGAAAGTGTCCCACTTTGATACTCGTTGTCATTTGTCGTACTTAGCCCCCTTGGCCTGAGGGGCATACATGCACATGTCATATGAGGATTATTTTTGTCATTTAGATTGGAGTGCAAAGTGAAATTTGAGACTAATTCACACTTTGACCTATTTTACTTATTATATTACTATAAAATTATAATTTTATCTATTATTTAATTACAAATATTCTTCTTCTCTCTTCCTCTCTAGCTAAGCCACCACTTATTCCATCACCACTATCAAAACCATCGCTACCAACCACAAAAAATTGGGTTTCAACCCCTAAATTAATTCACTTCAATATTTTACTCATTTCTATAAATAAGTTCCAAAACTTTAACCTCTTTTACTCTTTTCCATACGACGGCTGTCAAAACGGGCCTGCGGGGCGGGTTTGCCCGTGGGCCTGAAAAGCCCGTTGCGAAATGGGGCAGGGCGAGAAAGCCCGCGAACATAACGGTCCTAAGAACTCCTAGCCCAACCCACCCCGCGTAGGGCCACGGGTAAAATGGGAAAGCCCGCAAAAAATAGATTTATTTAATTAATTATTTATTTATTATCAATTATTTGAATTTAGGATTAGGATAGATTTGAATTTTCAACAGATAAACCAGATTAGGCTTTTGGATTAGGTGCAGAATACTTTAATATTATAGCATACCCACTTGCAATTCTATAGGGATTCAATGAATCACACGTACAGGTACAACAATTCTCTATGGGCTGTATCTGTAAAACTATAATCTTCTGGTTCTTGAACTAATAACAACTGCCAATTTATTATCAATATCTATAGAATCAACAGCCACCAACAAGTAACAATATCGGTTTTGCAAAGCCCATTAATGAGATCTGGAACTGGAAAGCTAGAAGCAGGGTTGGATGGTCAGGATCTGGAACTGGAAGGCTGGAAGCAGACTAGCGGCGGCGGCGGAACGACGGCGGCGAAGAGGAAGCCCTTGACAGCGAATACGAAGACGAACCAGCCGCAATCTCCTCCACAATCGTCCTTCACATGCCACTAGAAAGTCACAAATCCCGTGCTGTGCCAGCGTGCCTGACAGCCTGAGAGAGAGAGAGTGCCGGCGTGCGTGAGAGAGAGGGAATGCTGGCGTGGGTGAGAGAAATAGAGAGAGTATTTTTATGACTAAGAGAGTGAGAGTTCTACTCCAAAGTTTGGGTTTTTAGATCTCAACAAGAATCAAATGAGCACGCGAATCAAGATTACGGAGCCATGGAAATCGAAAAGGAAACAGATAAAAGGTTGATAAAATGTGGTTGGGGTTGAGAAGGGAGAAAGTTACAGAAGGAACAAAAAGAGAGCCGAAAATGAAAAAGCTTACAAGATGATCTTTAATGGCTGCATGAAAGAGAGAGAGAAAGGAGACGAAGAAGTTGTAGAGAGAGAAAGTGAAAACGGACAATGACACATTGTGACTTTTAGAGAGAGAAAAATATGCACTAATACATTGTGACTCATTTTGAGCAATGTTTTAATTCTTTTAAGAATTATAAGCCATAGGTGGATAGGCCCAGAGTTCAGAAAGTGCGGGTTGCCCGCAGTCTGCCTTGCAAAGCCCGCAGCTCGCACGGGCAAAGTCCGAAAAGCCAGTTTTCCAAACGGGCATCTAATACATCAGCCCAACCCGCCCCTAATTGGTGGCGGGGCGGGCATGCCCGCAGACTTTTGCCCTATTTGACAGCTCTTAGGACCTGAAGAAGTTAGATGAGAGACTCTCTTAATTCCCCTCTCATGGTTATCGACTTTCTTTTCTTGTACTACAGCTCTTATTTGATATTTTGATTGAAAGAGATCATTGTCACCTACTAGCATCCTTTCTACTAGTCCCATCCAAAAATTACACTTTCTCTTTACGAAGTGATTTTACAATGAAGGAGGAAAGCGACTAAGAAGAGAGAGAAGCATTCGAAGAAAGAAGTGCAGCTGAACGTAAGTTAAAGAGATTTAATCTTACGGTTTGAGCCGAGGTGATAGCATTTGTTGGTAGTGGTGATGGTGGTGGCGACGATTTGATGGATAATGATGGTGGTGATTAGGGGTGGTGGTGACTGCAATTGTAGGGATAATAGTGGTAGTTTAGGTGAAATAATGTATAAGTAGATCTCTAAATTTCTAAATATTCATATGGGTTTAGGTTTAAACCTTTAAATTTTAGATTCAAAAAAATTAATTTGGGTTTGTAAAAAGTGAAATTTAAGGTTGTGGTAGCAGTAGAGGGTATATAAATGATGAGTTTTGTATATGATTTAAGTCGACGGAAGAAGTATGGAATAAGAAATAGAAATTATTAAAATGAAATAAAAAATTAATTTTTGCGTTAACCGTGAAATTTGAGGTGGTAGAAGTGGTGATGGTGGTTGTAATGGTGGTAAGTCTATAAATGATAAGATTGAAGAAAGTGAGGGATAAGAAAAAGAAATTAAATAAAATCTAAAATTTATTTTCGGGAGTAAGACATTTATTTTTAACTTTAAAGTTAAATATGAGACAAGTTTAATTATTTTGGATTATTGAAACATTTATACATTATTTTTATTACAAACATATCTTAAATATCAAATGGTTAACTAAATGATAAAATTATAAATAAATCCAACTTTGTACCCAAACAAATGATCAAAATAATCATCATGCAACATCCACATGTCATTTTCCATTAATACTATTAAGTATTAACTCTCCTGAACGTGAGGGGGCAAAGTGGGTCAAATAGCAAAAGGGTGTGTGAAAGTGGGACACTTAATTTGTAGGTTGGGATGCAAGGTGAGATTTAAATATATACTTCCAAGTGTAAATCGTATTTTGGCTCCATAAAAATTAGGCCAAAAAACAAATATCACATCAAAGTATCAATCAAATCTCACTTTAGTTTTTTATGATTAATTTAATTCGTAGGGAAAATATACACACACATATATATGTACGTATGTATAAATATATTTACATATATATAAATATATAAAATTTCATTAATTATCGTAAATAATATACTTTAAAATCTCATAAAGGACAATTTTCAGAAACATATATAGTTTTTTTTTTTTGTATATAAGAACTTTATTTTACTGAATTTTCATTTTAGGATGGTCATTAAATGATATTGATTATATAAAAATAAGTATTAGATTTTTAATAAATATAAATTAAATATTCATACGACACAAATATTTTTTTTGGAAACAAAAGATATGAAAGCCAACATATATTTTTAAAAAATAATAATACAAAAAGAGATACAAAATAACCAACAAAAATGACAACGGTGGAGGAAAAGTTGGCTATGGAAATATTTTTCAATGAATGAGTTATGAAAGGCATCCTATATTATGGAAATAAAGATCTATAGAGATAGATCGAAAAGGTTGCTCGACCAGATGTATTGTATATTTTGAGCATGACAAGCCGAACACGTACTAGTCATATCCAGATGATGGTCATTGGATTGCTATCAAGAATATCCTAAAGTATTTGAGAAGGACCAAGTGTTGGAATATATTTCTTGATAATTTACTTATCACCTGGCATATTCTATATATGTTAATTTGCTTGCCCCCATTACAAGTGAGTCATCACGAGTGGCTAAAAGGTCTGCGTACCGATTAGCGTGGCAACTCGTGTGATATCACATAGATCTTAGATTAGGTGCGACCTGATCAAGTCCTACCTTCCTACATGATGATTAAAACAGACCAGCACTTCAGATGCGCTTAGCACCAGAAGACTTGTAGCTATGTCAAAAGCCTTTAGTGATAAAGATCAGAACATCCTTAAGACTCACCACCGGCAGACATGCTACAAGTTAAACTGTTCGCACCAGCAGACATCAGTTTTCCTGAATTGGAAGACTTGTTTCCACTGGCTCGAAGCATTCCATCGGCAGACTTTATTCTGCACGTGCTACAGAGAAAAGTCTAGAAGCAGCTCAAATCAAGACAAATATGTTCAAGCCTCAGATAGCCTGACATACCTAAAGCTACAAGACTTTCTCTCACTCAAGTAGTCTGTTAAAGTCAAAAAGCAATTACTTTATTGAACAGATCACCTGACAGTGCAACAGACATCAGACCTACTCTTCAGAGACTTATCAACACAGTCTGACAGACAACAAGTTCCAAGATCTACAGGACTAAATCTTTACTCCAAACAGTCAAAGATCTTATGGACAAAGATCTCTATCCGATAGATTTCAACCACTACATCTCTAAACGAATAGAAATCTCAAAACTACATCTCTCAATGATCACATTGGCTCTTGTTTATATAAATCCTCTCTCTTACCCAAAAGAAATACACAGTGAGCTTCGAGTAACTCAACATACTCAAGAACTTCAAAGAAAAGAGATCATCAACGAGATCGTTTTCACAAACGTATCTCTGATCTCAGTTTGCAGCGAACTCATCCAGATCTTAGCAAAACACTTTCAGTGGATTGCTAGGAAAAATAGCTTGGAGAAGAGAAGAGATTGATCATAAACTTCAATAGACAGAGATCAAGATCTAAAGATTGATGTTAGATAATATCTGACGAAAATGAAGAGTTGTCTGTAGATATTGCATTCATATCTTCAAATTTGTATTCCAATACAAATGCTGTTGATTGTGCAATAATCATTCATCATGGAAGGTCGATTATTTTGCACTCAATCGTTCAGATATTTTTATATCTGAACGACCTTGAAAATTTCTTCCTTCTCATAACAGTTTCTCGTTCTCGTCTCCTATTGTCCTTTGCTACTTAAAGATCCTTGAATGGATAATTAAGTAAGGATTGAGACTTGGGAAGACAAAGTCAGAAACTGTACATAGATTATTTCGATTGATGTAATATGTAATTTATCTTTGAATAAATTCATATGTTCTTACGAATACTTTATCTCTCAGTCCTTATATATCTATTAGCTTTTTATAAATGATTTATCTTTAGAAAATCCATTCTCTAATTGATTTCCTGAATCTGCATTTGATAGAAGTAATAAGTGTGCTGTTGTTCTGAACATATATTCGTGTATAACCACTTATGACTTCTCCAAATCATAGCCTCTTTACCTTCCGTTGTCCAAACCTTTTTATCAGGCTTTTGATTTGACTAGCAGTTTACCGGCAGAGTTGATACTTTTGCTTAGAGCAAGTCTACTAATAGCCTCTACCGGCAGACATGCTCAACTAGATAAACCGCAATTGCCACTTAAACTATGCTTTATTTATACTCAAAAGAAAAAGTTTTTAAATTGGCATCATAGGCTATTCACCCCCCCCCTCTAGCCTATTTGAGCATTATTGTGGACCAACACTAAGGATACATTTTTGATTTATGGAGGCGATGATAAGATCATTGTAAAGGGTTACATTGATGCTAGTTTTCAAACCGATAAAGATAATTACAATCACAGTTAAGGGTTTGTGTTTTGCCTTTGTAAGAGGAGTTGTCCTCTTGCTCAATAGAAATATGATGGTCACAATGAATCTATGGGCATTAGAGATGCGACCGATTGACTCTAGAGCAAGTGGGTGATTGTTAGTTTATGCACTAGAGGCAGATCTATTTCTCCATGTATCATTATTTATTGAGATATTTATTTATTATGTTTTGTTTGTTTATTTATAGTAATGCATCATAAAACCTTTAAAATAAATATGTTATTCTTAAATATCTCTAGTCGAGTATTATTATTAATAAGAGGAATAATAATACATGGAGACTAGTATGTATTGAGACTCATATAGTTGATATTAGTCTACACATGAGTTTATGTTAGGCGTAACGACGTACTGGATTGACCCACATGAGAATGTTACATGAATCGTTACGAGTGTCATAAGCGATTCTCATAGTGACAAATGTGTTCGTTGTCCTTTGATTTCAAGTTGTTATATACCCTAGATGAGGAGTTGTATGTTTTGTTACCGATAAACGTCATTCTGTAACAATGTGATTATAAAGTAAGATATTAGATATGCCACGAATCATGTTGAGGGATATGAACGATGTAGATAGAATTTTTCCCTCTTACATAACATGAGTATAATATTTATGGGCCTCTTGATGAGTGCAACTTAAGTAAATGTATGATCGTGCTCAAATAAATCAATATGAGATATTGAGTTTATTTGTTTATTATATAAATCTACTCGAAGATCAAGAAACCAAGATTGAACTATAATAAGGATGACACGTTCCATGCATTGTACTTAATTAAATATTAGGACAAATGGACAAGAACTATTTTGGTCAGAATTAGTTATTTGTAATCACTGATAATTCCTATTACTTGGGTAACAATGATGTATTGCTAGATGTCGTTCATTATTTATAATTAATTATATATTTGATATAGTAATTAATTATTGCCAACATAATTTAGGAACCTATTGGGTCACACACTTAGAATGAATTGTACTGGAATTAATTTGGGTCATTAATTGGATTAATAAGCTTAAATGGAATAATATAAAGGGACTAAAACAAGCCTAGTTTGATTGGGACTATGTTTGGCCGCCTATTCTCCATATATTTATGGGGGATCATTTAGTTGGAAAAGGAGAGATTTTTATTATTGAATTCCTAACAAAGAAATTTAGTGTTTGGTGAAACACTAAATTCGTAGGGAGAAAAATTAGGGATTAGTTCTTCGTCAGACGAAGGGTTTCCTACTTTGATTCAACAATTGTCTAGCACAAAATTGTTGAATTAATCATGTTCAATCTATTCGTGTGGGTACCATAGAGAAGCCGTGCAAATCGTCTGTTGCGGTAATCGTGATTCTATTGAAGATTGAGCGTTCCAATATTCTGGTATCAATCATAAATCTAATTTATATTAATTCACATGGATCATGGGATGGTTTTGAAATTAAAGTTTTGTTATTCTACCTTGTTATTTTCGATTAAAATCCCAACACTAGTAACCTAAAAATACAATGGGAGAGACCTAATCTTGCCCAAAAGGAAGGACTAAGGAGATTTACCTCGAAAGTAAAGTACATAAAGGCTTAAAGTCAGTCCTTATAGAGTACCAACGGGCTACAAAAGAAGACCGCAAATGAAAAACTAGCAAGCAAGTTGAAGTCCGTGAGGAATTCATGAAAAGCAATTCTTTGCATTAAGATGAGAAGCTAACCCGTGTTTGATATATTTAATTAATTGACTAGGAGTGGTAGTATTGTTTTCAATGATATCACGATTCTGAAGCTTCCACAACTCCAAAAGAATTATAGAGGGAAACAATATATGAGTCAGAAAAAACTTTAGAGATGATGTTGTTCTCATTGTATTTAGATTTGCTTGCAGTCATTCATTCCTTAAAAGTTTTATGTCTTAGTGGTTAAATGGGTTGCATACCAGTTAGCTTGACAACTATGTATAAGATTTAATTTTAGAATAGGATTAGTTAGGCTTTAGCTTAGAGGCACTGGGAGTGCATCGGCAGACCTTCACCAGCAGTCTTCAGCAAACTTGCTCCATACATGCTCCAACTCAAGAATGAAGACTGATGACGTGGAATTAAAGAAGTGTAGCTCAATAATGTTTATGGATTACACTTACAGATATTTGTGTTCAAATATCTATTTGGAAATACTAAAGTTGACTTCTTAAAACTCATTCACCAAGGACCACATGGGTGGATTAAATGAGTTTTTTCTTTGGTGATTTCGGCATAACAACACTTCAAACTGATTTCTTAAAAAGTACAACTGCATCAGAGTTTGTAAGTCTCAGTCTCTGCAACAGTTGTCTTTGCAAACACTGGACTTTGGTCATTGTGACTACAACAGAATGATTAAGATCAACAGCTCTTTGCATTTAATGCATTGAAATTAACAACTAGTCTTTATCTTGCTTTTCAATTCAACCGACGCTCAAGAAGGATCTCATATAGAAATATTGTCATTGAAGACTTGAGGAACTAATGCTCTGAAATACTCAACTACCTTAAAGCTCTCAACCTTTGATACTTTCAAGAGATCTAAGTTTTAAATACTACCAGTGAAGACTTGAGGAACTAATGTTTTTTTTCCGTTGATACAACGTAGTTTCATAAGTTGTTAGTATACTTAAAGGAAACTTAGCTCAAAGTTTTAAAGTATACCTAAGCTATTCAAAGCCCCCCCCCCCCTCTAGCCTATAAGTGCCCTTTGAGACTAACAGATGAGCCACTAGGAAAAGCATGCTTGAGGAATCAAGGTCATTTACGTGGAAATATATCAAGCATTGCTAAAGTAGGTCCAAGTATTCAAGGCAATCTTGCTGGTGAGAAAAATATGGGAGAAGGTTTCCATATGGCTACAACACATATTTAGAGGCAAGGCTGAAACCTTTCTTAAGTAAACCTTCATCAATAGGCAGTCGTACATGAAAAGGTTTCCATAGGAAGAAACTGGTCCTTTTTTACAGTCATGGTATGCTCTAAGAACTTTACCAGTCTCATTATCGTTTAACATGTAATAACAGTTAATAATAGTTATCTATCATTTATTAACAAAATATTTTAGACTATCACTAATTAAAATAATATGTTATTTAGCAAATTACTTAACAAATTATTTAACATTTTAAAAATAAGTAACAACATTTAAAAGTAAATTTTTAACATTTAATAACAATCATCTAACATTTACTAACAAAATATTTTAGATTATCAAAAAATTAAAAGAAACTTTTATTTAGAAAATTACTTTGCAAATTATTTAACATTTATTAGAAATTATTTATCATTTTTAAAACAAGTAGTAACAATTATTGTAGGACCTTAGGGTGATAGATTTTGATGTTGCAAAACAGCAAAACAACAAAACTAGGATAGCATAATTTCTCATATATCAGATTAAAATGATTACATGTACAAGAGTTGTTGTCAAAAAGAGAACAACAAGAAGATCTAATGAAGCTCACATGAAGAACAAAACACTATGTTTGAAGATCAAAACAGATATGTCAAAATAACTATGTCTTAGCATTTAGTTAGGGCAAATGATATTACGAGCTATAGCTTGTAATATTATTACGAGATTTAGTGTTAGAGTCATTGGATGATTAAGTTGATGATGATTTGGAATGTACATATCATTACTTTAAAAAGAACATATTTAATCTAATGATATAGAGATCTGAGAAGATTTGATCTAACAACGACACTAACACCAAAGTTTGTAATAATATCACAAACTCTAGCTCGTAATATCATACCTCGTTAGCTAGACTTAGATGCATGCCACATATTGAATACTTATTGGACATATTCCTACTGAGACAAAACCCTAAAAGAATGTCCAAAATCCAAAAAAATATTCCTACAAGTTGGCTGCAAGGTGTATACAACTGAGAGACCAATATCAACTAGTACGCATTTCGATGAATATGTTGATGACATCCAATTTTCCATTGCCAATACTTGACAGAGCAATGAAAGATGCAAAGTTCTTTCATTGTGAAGTGGAACCAGAGCTCAAAACTGAGGTCAATATAACTTCCATACCTTTAGGGAGTTCAACGGAATACATATGCACTTTGAGCCTAGAGGGCATGGTGTATTGGCCTTTTCTAAATTCTACCATCCTTTTCCTTTCAATTTGAGTATGCTTATTATTACATGAATGTGTCTAGTTTTAGCAACATCATAGATGTGATTGTTGTGCTGTGCTGAGAATGGCACTGATAGCCATGCATGTTAGCATGTCCAATGACACTATGCTACCAGAACTGTGATGTTTAAGGATGTAAGTCTGAACCATCAAGCCATCAAACCACCTAACTTAACCAAACCAAATGCAACCAGTTGATTTGATTCAGTTTCGATTCAAGACGGTTTGGTTTTGGTTCTAAAAATTGAAAAACTATTTAGTTCGATTCTCGGTTTTTAAGATTGCACTAAACTGAACCAAACCTATATATATTTATTTAAAATATAAATTTGGGTTAATGACACCATTAGTCCCTTGATTTTGGATCATTCTCAATATTAGTCCTTTAATATTTTTTTCAAAATTAGGTCCTAAAAGTATGAAATTGTCACAGTCGCAGTGCTTTTGGTGGATACCGTTAGAAAATATCGTTAAGTTGCACATGTAAAGGCTAAATTAAATTTTTCTTAAACCTAAATTATATCACAATTTTCAATTGAGTACTTAAGGTTTGAATAGGACAAGGCCTTTTCCCTAATAAACTGCCTAGAAATGTTAAGGACTCTCCAATATTAGATCTAAACAGATCTGATGTGAACGAACCCCTACTTTTTCCCATCTGCTGCTTTGCGAAATTGCGACCCTTCAAGCATCTAGTGTGAATCTTTAAGAGCCTTCCTAGCCCCTTCTGTATTCTTAAACAAAAAACAAAGCAAACCCATGAGACTACCCTGCAGCTGTATCGAAACCCATCAGACCCATCTCAATCTCCCCAAATATGGCAAAGAAACTCATCAACCTTTTTCGGATCAACATCCGCCTGAACATTACTAACGTAAATCTTCCTAGTCGAGGAATCCATCGACGAGACCACTGGCCCCAGAGACGCCAACTGGCATGGAGCCATCCGATTACTGATCTTCTTTCTCGGCTCCTTCAGAGCTTTTTAAGCCCCTTTTCGGTATTTGAACAGTTCGAACCCAAATCCCTTCGCTTTTCTGGTAACCCGTTCAGTGACCATGTTATAGTCTTAAATTTCGCCGAAGGGTTCGAAAGCAGCGGTTAGGGTTTCGCAGGCGGTATCCCAACTGAAGCGGTGGATGAAGATTTTGCGATGGGCGGCGTTGAATTGCTCTGCCCTTTCCTCCATACCCAAAACCTCCTTCACCTCTCTTCTTTTTCCTCCCTATAGCTTTCCCCTGTTATTGTTGCTCTGCCCTTTCATCTGTGCTTAATTTTTTTGGCTTTGAATTGCTACTTTCTGAGCTCTATTAGATGGTAATACCCACGTAGTTTGAGATCTGTGGCCAATTTCTGACCGACCTATATAGGCAATCTTTTTAATTGTTCTAATATCTCAAATCTTGATGCTGCTAATATTATTGTATTTACAAGTTTGAGATTAATGTCTCATTTTCTCAGTGAAATTATCCGTTCCAGTTTTACCATTAATTCTGTAATGCCCCAAAATTTAGGCTAACTATAAGAGTTTACATAATGGTCGCGTCACAAATAACCTCAAAATCATATCAAACTCAAACATAAATAATATCTTTCGTCATCTACAAATTATCGTTTCACTTTCTTTTTAAATCGGATTAAAATAATTGTCAAAACTTTGAAGCTTCTTTTTTAGAACATCGCTTTATCATTACTGCTTCTTTTTTAATTCTACTTTAATTATGTCATACGTATATATGGACGTTAAAGGAAGCTATACGTTAAGCAAATATAAATAATCGAGTCGATTCTTTTTATTAAGCATGCTGCTTGTAGGGTCGGCTAGAGGCGATTATTTAGAGACGGAGGGAGTATCTCTTATGTAAACATCAAATATCCAAACATAAATCCTTAATAATTTGTTTACAAATTTCAAAATATATGTCTAAAATAAAACTCTCAAATTCTTGATAACGATTACAAAAAGTAGTTCGTAACAAAATTTTATTCTCTTCAATTGAACCTACACGAACAAAACCAAATTTGCATTCCTTACTTATGTCTTGAAAAAAAAAAAAATAGAAAAAAGGGTGAGCGAACAAAGTCCAGTAAGTTCATATACAATCCCCCTAGTTTCTAAGGAGGAGTTGACCCGAAAGAAAGTCAAACAATATATAGTGTCAAAAATGGAGATATCAAAAGAAATTATTTTTCTGAAATCCACAAGATTAAACATTCATTTATCGAGGAACAATTACTAAGTTCACCGGAATAAATCAGATCAATATCAAATACCACAGAGGGTGTTATGATCACATAAGCGACCCTTTTAAACCAAACAAAATGTGGCTCAAAGGAACCTCAAATATCAAAGTACCCTAAAGGGTTAAAAGCAAAATGGTGTATCTGGATTATCCCACCGTAGTTTCTATGGTATAGTGTCACTTTAACAAGCCAAATGGTCATTCTAGTTGTCTTATGGATCATAACGGAGTTTTTCAAAAATAACTAAATTTTCAACAAAATCAAATACAAATAATAACCGAATAAAATATCACATATCGAGTTTAAACAATTTTGTGAGATTCATAAAAACAAGTCACAATTAATAATAACGTAATAACGGATACGACGAGATTTCAAATTCAAATGCCAACCAAAGGTCGGCACACGTTTTCAAGGAAAGGTAAAATACTAAAGAAATAGTAGAAGTCTAACAATTAAGAATAAAGAATTCAAATAACTTAAACAATGCATAATCCCTCACCTTAGCGATGCTGCGAAAATTAGCTTAAGCACAACGTGTCGCTACTCGCACTTATCCGAATCTAAAGTATCATAATACAAAATAAAATTCTGAATTTAGGGACCTTCTAATAGCCTTCAAATTTAATGCATAAATAACACTATTATCTTTCTAAGTAAGTTATGTACCCAATTAATGATATTGGATAACCTCAAGTGCAAAATCATCCAACTCTTACCCTACGATTAAATCCTTTGAATTTTACTTTCTAACCCATCTGAATCTGAAACATGGCTCCGATACCAACTGTAATGCCCCAAAATTTAGGCCCAACTATAGGGGCCCACATAATGGCCACATCACCAATAACCTCAAAATCATACCAAACCTAAACGTAATTAATATATCTTCCACATAATCATCAAATATCCAAACATAAATCTTTAATAATTTGCTTACAAATCTCAAAGTATATGTCTAAAATAAAACTCACAAATTCTAGCTCACGATTACAAAAAGTAGTTCGTAACAAAATTTTATTCTCTTCAATTGAACCCACGCGAATAAAACCAAATTTCAATTCCTTACTTATATCCTGAAAAAAAAGAGTAAGAAAACGGGTGATTGAACAAAGCTCAGTAAGTTCATATACAACCCCTCCGGTTTCTATGGAGGTGTTGACCCGGAAGAAAGTCAAACAATATATAGTGTCAAAAGGAATTATTTTCTGAAATCCACAAGATTAAATATTCATTTATCGAAGAACAATTACTAAATTCACCAGAATAAATCAGATCAATATCAAATACCATGGAGGGTGTTATTATCACATAAGCGGTCATTTTAAACCAAACAAAAGGTGGCTCCAAGGAACCTCAAATATCAAAGTACCCTAAAGGGTCAAAAGCAAAATGGTATATCCGGATTACCCCACCATAGTTTCTATGGTGTAGTGTCGCCTGAACAGGTCAAATGGTCATTCTAGTTGTCTTAGTAATCATAAAAGAGTTTTTCAAAAATAACTAAATTTTCAACAAAATCAAATACAAATAATAACCGAATAAAATATCACATATCAAGTTTAAACAATTTTGTGAGATTCATAAAGCAAGTCACGATTAATAATAACGAAATAACGGATACGATGATATTTCAAATTCAAATACCAACCAAAGGTCGGTACACGTTTTCAAGGAAAGGTAAATGCCAAAGAAATAACAGAAGCCTAACAATTAAGAATAAATAATTCAAATAACATCAACGATGCATAATCCTTTACCTTAGCAATGCTGCGAAAATTAGCTTGAGCACAACATATCGCTACCCGCGCTTATCCGAATCTAAAGTATCATTATACAAAATAAAATTAAGAATTTAGGGACCTTCTAGTAGCCTTTAAAATTTAATACATAAATAACAATTCCTAAATGTATAGTTAATTTAATTGTATATGGTCGATTTCTAACTTTTGTAACTCGGGGTAATATCTGAAATTATAAAAACTCATTAGTACAACCACCAAAGAGAGGGGATGAGCATATTTGCAAACCCAAAGTACAGGGGATGAATCTGTAAAACATATTCATCAACCCACCGAAATCATTCCTGCTTATTGTTTGTTTCTCCCTTTTTTTTGTTGATTTTCTTTTGGTGCGAGAAAGTTTGACTTTCAATTTCATTATTGTTGAATCTTGAAATTTAAGAGATTTGCTTAAAACATTTTCACTTGAT
>JABEVN020000956.1:0-27163 GCA_013146195.2 Codonopsis lanceolata | reverse complement strand
TTCATCTTATTTGCCATTTTGTGGGCTCCACTATAAGTTAAAAAGTTATGTTAACAATATGACACATAAGATGCCACATCATTTGGTACTCAAAATTAAGTGTTATTAGAGTGGCCCTAGCATTACCCCAGAATATATATACCCAAATAACTATGAATCTTTTTGTATCTTATCAAGATCTCATAAACCAGTGCAACATTGGTATATTAGACATCAACCAGAATCCGTTATGGATCTACGGGCAGCAAAGTTTTAGCCAAAAAGTTGACCTTCACTTGGTTAGTTTCAAAACCATATTTTCTCGCCAATTTTTTTTTCCTTTTGATTGAAATTTTTTAATTAGAACGTTTGTTCACAAAACGATGGTCAAAACCAATCCTTCAATTGTTCAGGAAGCTTGTCAAAAGTTACAAGTACAGGCGCTAATCACCTTGAAGTAGGAAATTCTTTTGTCGTGTTTTACTGTTCTATATATATTCAATGAATTAATCTGAAGTGGTAGCTATAATTACATGTGTAGGATGAAGCTCTTCCTATACTAGCGTTTAGTGGGTACCAAGGATTACAATTTACAATCAAATAAAGAGTAGGTATGTAATAGTACTTGTTAAGTAACCAACTCATCTAAAAGCTTAAGCTGTTAGATAGGGGCCCAACAATGGATATCAAGGATTACAATTTACAATTTACAATCAAATAAAGAGTAGATACACAAACATGCCTCATCAGGGCATCACAAACAAAACAGAGTGACAACATGCACCCACAATATTCCGGGTAATAAATACAAACGGGATGATTCGAACCCACGACCTTACCAAACCAAAGCTCTGATACCATGTTAAGTAGCCAACTCATCTAAAAGCTTAAACTGTTAGATAAGGGCCCAACAATGGATATCAAGCTTAACAATACTTAAGTTATCTTTCTACAGTAGTTTCAGAAATGTTTATGGTTTCATGAATTGGGGTTCCAGGTTCAGTTGTAGAGTAACTTTCCTCTTGCGCAAATACTCCCTCCGCCTGATGGTACACACTGATTGCCGACTCATCGTAGATCATATTATTATTAACATTATTATTGTTAGTAATATCTTCTTCTATTACTGCTCCAGCTTCATTCGTTTCATTTGTTTTCTTGGATGAGTCAGATCTTTGAACTTTTTCCTCGTCAAATGTTTTTGCAATGGCAGCGAGCTTCTCCCGTACTGAATCCTCCGAGAACAGAATTCCTCTGTTTTCATAGAGGAATATGAACAGGGATAGGACTAGAGCGGAAGATGATGATATGCCGGCAATGAGGAAAAGTCCCTTGAAGCTATCCAGCTTAAGCCTATCTGAGCTGATACTGGCTCCATCCTGCTCGGGACAATCTGCTCCTTTCCCAAGCCATTGATTTGAAATTTTTGTAACCTTATCCTCTGTCACTTTCAACACAGCTCTTGAAATTTCAGGTACTAGCGGAGACCCCTTTGGAAGTGCCTGTAGTTTAACAGCATTCAATTTGAGAGAGAGAGAGAGAGAGAGAGAGAGAAAGAAAGAGAAAGAGAGGTGCTTACGAATCCAAAGCCAACAGTTTTGTAGATTGGACCGGACGTAGTGTACTTGGTGCAATATTTACTAAGGAAGAGCCTAATATAAGGGAGCTCCTCCAGAATAGCAGCAACTCCTCCGTTTGAACTTCCTTTAGTAAGGGCCTCGTCGTACTCTTCCAAATTGCTGTACTTTTTTATTTTGTTTTCATCAACCCCCTTCTTTATCAACATCCCGAGAGTGAAGGATTGGTCCTGATACCCAATATTTTCTCCTTTCCGAATAAGATCAGGAATATCGTTAAATTCTGGTCGAAGCTTCTGTATAGTTAACATTGATGTCAAGCTCGCCGTGTAGCTAGAAGTCAGCACGAGCACTACAAACACCCATATGATCACCACAAATCTGGTTAAGTTGCTAATCACCTTCTCCTCTGCAAGAAATAACAGGTCATTGTCATTAGAGGAGTCGTTCCTTTCGAATTTAACTTACACCTACCTCAGATAACTTCTTGTGGGCGCTTGAGTGTGGAGAAGGAGTAATAGAATACCATCCCCATTTGTTTGTACGGGGGGCCTCTAAATTCTTTGTTTACACGATGCTCAAGAACCCAAACCACAAATCCAGTGTAGATGAAAAATGCGGCTGTCGTTACCCAAAGTTCGGGTTCTAAGGGCTCCATGAAAATCCATGAATTCTTCTTATGAGCGTTCATAATTGGAACAATCAATGTAACCCCAGACTCTGTGTACGGAAATGTAAAGTCAACATACTGCGATCTATTTGCAACGATGGTTATGTCCCCAACCACTGCACCATATTTCTGCAATCAACAAAAGATTTTAGTAACTCTTAGTTACGGATTCCTCAAACGTCTAAGGTAAATATATAAAAGAAAATACATATATTCATTACATTGCGAGAGATCTGTTGAACGAGATCGTCGTAACTCCCAGCGCTTTGACCATTGGGTTTTTCGAAAAGAGAATACTCGAATGGGACTTCGTATGACAGTTCATGCAAGACAGCTATGAACACATCTACACAAAAACCTGTTGCCTTAACCTCGTGGGTTTTATTATCTCTTTCTGCTTTGATAAATTCTTCAAACCCTCCCTTCACTGGAACTCCAACCTTTAACTTTTTTTCATTAGTAGGAATCTCCCAACCTCTGGGAACAACATGAGTTTCGCCTGGCCATAATATGACACCAAGCTCATTTTTCATTTTATTTGAAATCCCATATTCAGGAGTCCAGAATCCAATTCTCCTCTCTCCTTTTCCAATAACATTCACTATTTCATAAGGCGATGCCTTTAATTGTCCGTCAACAACATGGAAATCCCCGCTTACTCCTTTGAATCTAACGTTCCGAATCAAAGGAACGACCTTTGAGCCAGTTTCTGAGGTTCCAATGGTATCTAAATCCATCAAGTTGTGGTCTCTTCTTCTGATATTAGCTTTTCCGTATTGTTGGTGATCAATACTTGCCACACCAATGCTGTCAAATGCCATTGCTAAGGCGAATGTGTTATCATAAACCCATATCCCAAACATATCTAGCTCAATCCTATCAATATCTGGATTATCTTGTCGAAACTTCTTTGTCCATCTCTTTGTAAAGTTGTCTAGTTCATTTGATTTCGGGATATAAGGCTTTACACCAAGCACTCCTTGCATAGAATCTATGTACTCATCACTCAGTGAATGCAAAAGACTCGTGACCACATCCGTAACGATCCAAGCGTAACCCTTGTTCATCATCCCAGCTTTGCTTGCCGTGACAAAAAGACGTGAAGCCAAAGATGGTAGCAAATGCACTACAAAGACTCTAGTCTGCATTGTCATCAACATGTAGAGCTCTTGAAGAATTTGCTCGTCTGAGACCGAAGGAGATAAAACACTGCGATAATGGACCTGGGCATTGACTTGTAACATGGCATCTGTAAGATATGGTATGATCCCCCTGCCAAATTCACTATCTTCGTAGATGAAAACTACTTCCCTCCAACCAAAGGCCTTAACAATGGCTGCAATGGGTTCAGCCTGAGAGGAGGAACACTGTGCTGCACGAATGAAGTATGGATTTTCTTTGGGAGAAAGAGAAGGGCTTGTTGCCATTGAAATTATGGGAACTTTGGCTTTGTTGCCGATATCAATAACAAAATCTGCTTGTGTGGATCTGTGAGGCCCTATAATCGCCTTTACTTGAACATTCTTCAACAGGTCAATTGCTGCAAACATAAGAAAATACTTGTAAACTAAATAAATGACTTGCATTTGTTATAAATTAGTGGGAAAATTTATCTTTTTTGACCCGTTGTACTATTCGCAGGTAAACTATTTGCCTGGAGGCTAAAACAAGGGTAATATATATATTTATATAAATATTTTCACTGGAAATGGAAATGATTCATCAATAAAACTAATTGTACCATAAGTAACATAACCAACGACGCAATTAATATAGAGAAATTTTTTTTGACCATCGTACTATTCACAGGTAACCAATTTGACCAACCATACTTCATAATCCCCAAATAGACTAATGATTAATTTAAGGACCACAACGTACCAACTTATTTAGTATATTGGTCTAACTAGGATTATGAAATGTGGTTGGTCAAATCGGTTACCTGCGAATAGTACGATGGTCAAAAAAATAATTTTCTCTATATTAATTGTGTCATTGGTTATGTTACTTATGGTACAATTAGTTTTATTGATGAATCATTTCCATTTCCAGTGAAAATATTTATATAAATATATATACTACCCTTGTTTTATCCTCCAGGCAAAGAGTTTATCATACTATTTTGAGATGTTTCAATTTAAGAGTCCACTTTTAAAAATTAAGACATAAATGTGTCAACTAATGAGCTATTAATTTTCTAAAAATTTTGACTTTCAAACCAGAACTCTTTGTCCCGAACGAATGGAGGGTTATTTAAAGATCTGATATTAATTACAAGCTTGAGCATGCATAATTCTAAAAGCTTTAGTCTTATTTAATGATTTATTTAGATCTCTACATCAAATTTGATATTTTCTAAGTAATAACATGGACATTCTAAATCATTAAATTTGGACTAAAATATATCAATATATCAATATTCTAAATCTATATTAAGGATTTCAAAATAGTCAAAATATATAGGGTAACTTAACATTTAAGGGTTGAGATTTCTGTTAAAACAATCAAATGACATTAATACTAAAGCTCATAATAATACTACAAGCTCGAACTTATAATATCATTTTTTATTTATATATACTCCATCCGCTCCTAAATTATTATCTACTATAATTTTGAGCTCGCAATATCATTTGTTATTTATATATACTCAACTCGATCCTAAATTATTGTCCATTTGTTTTTCAAATTAATTTTTGATGTATTAAAGTAAATCGAATTAAATATTTTATAATTTTGATAAAAAAAATAGAGGAAAAATATTTATTTGAAAACCAGTCGGTTGATTAAAAAAAAATGGAGTATATTGTTTGGATTTATTTAGTAAAGGATAATAGACTAGTAAATTTCTAACCGCCAAGTGGTCACGATCCACTGTGCAATCACTATTCACTAATCAGAAGCAGAAAATGACTAGAAGAAGAATTTTCAAGTGAAGTGGCCATCAATAAGACAATAACTTATAGTAACGCGTCTTTCTCTGATTTAATAACGTCTGAGGTTTGACCATTATTAAATTATTATTTTTTTTGTCAAACGTTATTACTATTGTTTGTTATGTTTTAAAATGAGTTGGATCTGTTACCCATTTTAATTCATGATTTTTTATGCTATAAAGTTATATTTTTTGGGGGCAATTTTTTTTTGGGTTGAGATGAATCGACCTGCTTTAACCCGTTATCCGTTTTAAATCGACCTATTTCTACCCAATTTATTTCAATCCGTTTGACATTTAGGTTTTAATAGGTTTCGACCTGTTTCAACTCATTACTCATTCTAACCCAACTCAAACCTAATTCAACCCACCCAATTACCAGACATATTCTCACATTAACTTTTTTTTGGATCAACTCAATTTAATTTTGATTTTATTTCATAAGGTTTTATTTTTAAAAAAATTTCACACGTAAGAAGTTGGCATGTTTTAGAAAAAAACTGACAGTAATTGAAAAATGATGACATGTTTAAAGTCTAGAAATGAGACTCTTCTTTAAACATGGAAAATGCATTTTTCAGGGGCAAGTGTGAATATAATATGTTCAAGATTTTTATAAGATTAAGATGCCTCCCATTCTAAACTTTAACTACTTAGATTCATTTATTTACCATGTTTCTAAATAATTGTTTACTTTTGTTTTTCTTTTTCTTGCCCGTTTCTAAATAATTGTTATTTTTTTTAACTTTTATTTTTATTAAAAACACTATTACTCTACATACTTTAATTATAGCCACATAGTTACGGGTATTAAAAAAATCATACATTACACCAATATTTATAATATAATCAACTACTTTTTTAAAAAATTGTGTATCGAGTTAAAAATAACGATTATTTGAGAATGGATGGGGTATTTTTTTGCGATAATGCTAGAGTCATTTTCATTTTGCATTAAAATATGAGTACTTTATGACGTGACACACTCTTATTTGTTAGACATTTTGTGGGTCCCTCCACTCCAACCAATGAGAATGTGTCACGTCATAGAGTATCTATATTTTAGTACTAAATAAAAGTGACCCAAGCATTACTTTTTTTTTTAATCTCTAAGTTGATTTACAAAGCGAGCGAAACTCAAACAAACTAAATGTGAATTACAAGCGAAACTCAAACGAACTAAATATGATTTTGGGAGGTTTGCCGACGAAACCAACCCCATCCTCAACCAAATGTTTCAGGCCAGATGAATCTATTTTCATAGATTATACTTTAAATTTAATCCTTCATATACAAGGCCCGACCCTCACGAGTCGTCTTTGCTGGCGATGATGATGGGGCGGGTCCCAACGTTACCAACTTTAATACTAGTAATATATCAAGATTTTTCAAACGTAATCTATTTGAATGAAATGATTAAACATATATATATATATATATATATTACATGGCCCTTAAGTGTAAGTTCTTAGGTTCGATCCCTTCCCATGCCCACTTAGGAGGAAAAAAAGTGAGACGGTAACCGATCCATGATTTCATGCTATTAAGATGGACCTGAAGAGTGAATTAACGCTATGATCATGCGTAAAGTGTATTAATAGATAGAGTAGGTCTAGCTTACAGAAACTAATTAATAATATATGAAAGCTGCAGAAGTGAAGTGGATTAACTAATTGGTTACTGACAGATACTCACCAGCAGAAGCAGCATCAACATTATCAGAGCCTGCATTACGAAAGTGAGGCACAATCCTTGTGGAGCGGTTTAGGTTCCGGTGGCGGCGGTGATCATCATAGTAATCAGAGATAGCCAATGAAATGCTGGTTTTGCTCGCCTTTCCAACCATAGCTGACCCATCAAGATCAACTATCACCCCAACATCTACTACCTTATAGCTAATATTAGTAATATTGTTTTCCAATTCATGATCAACTCTACTGCTACTACCACCTCTAACTCCAATCATGCAAAATGATGCCACTATACTCATTACTACTAGTATCTTAAGACTTCCATGATCATAGTACTATTCCTCTTCATTTTCACTTTGAGCTTTCTCCCAAATATTCACCTTACGTGTGTATGTGTGAGAGAGAGAGAGAGAATGATTTTGCAAAGTCCTTCTAGTTAAGCCTTTGCTTTCATTTTCATTTTGAGCTTTCTGCCTTTCTCCCAAATTTTAGCTCAATATTCACCTTACGTGTGTATGTGTGTGTGTGAGAGAGAGTGAATGATTTTGCAAAGTCTTCTAGTTAAGCCTTTGCTTTCATTTTCACTTTGAGCTTTCATTGGGGGAGATTTTTTCCGAGAGAGAGATATTTTTTCCAAAGTCTAGCTAGCAGAAGTCCAGACATATGACTTGCAGCTGGTTGCTTTGAAAAGTCATTTCAACCAACGTATTTCATTGGGGGAGGACAGAGGACAAGTTAATGCGAGCCGTGTCTATTTAATGTCAGTCGCGTCTGTAAGAGCATACTTTAATATATCTTTAATGCATGTTTTATCATGTTTTTTCTAGGAAACTTACTAGTTTTGTTTCCCATTTTACATGACTAGTAAGGTTTGTTTACGTGTATTGTACGTAGTGTTAATAATTTTTTTAAAAATAATTTATTAGTTTCTTTATTTTTTTGTTTATTTTTAATTATTGGTTTTTTTTATATTTTAATCATTATAATTTTTAAAACTTATAAATTGTGTTGTTCAGGCCCGACCCTGAGCAGGTGCAACATGGGCCTTCGCACAAGGTCCAAAATTCTAGAGGACCTAATTTTAAAAAAGTGTAGATCAAGTTTTAAAAATATATTATATACCACGTAATTTAAATACATGATTGTCTTCTTAACTCAATGAATATTGTTTGGTAATGTGAATACATAGGTCATGATTTCACGTCTTGGCCAAGTCTTTTATTTTATTTCATTTTAGATCTACTCTTTTCTTTGTCAAGCTAATTTCCACATCCATCTCCTATAGCTTAATTATTACATTTCAAGCAAAAATTAAGTTTTTTTTGTTCCTATTTGACTCATTTTTATTGCTTATATTTCTTTAGTCCTTAACTTTATTAGTGATTGTGTTTTTTTTTTAACTTGAATTTTTAGTACAAACATGTTATCAAGAAAATATTTATGTGGAAGTCAAAAAAGAAAAAGATTGATGGGGTATATCATTTTTGTCATAAATTGTTTAAATCAATACAAAATAGTAGTTTTCAATAAAATTTTAATGCTTATTTTTCTTATACATTTATAGTTGTTGTACATTTTCAATACTATGAACGATAAAAAGTCAAAAAAAATTATTTGTCTAAAAATTACATTTTTATATATTTTTAGGGGGCTTTTTCTTTTCTTTTCGCCATGGGCCCCTAAAAGTTCAGGACCAGCCCTGGTGTTCTTGTGTTTTTAGCTTTTTTGAAACTTTGTTTTCCGATCATTTATAATTTATACTTTTAGTCATTGTATATCAACTTATCCTACAAATTTATTTTTTTTTAGTTATTTTCATTCTCTTTTTTATAATTCAAACTTACAATCTTAGATAAACACATTGTTGTTGGAGACTTTGTTTATGTCGTTTCTGAAATTTATGACTCCCTATAGAAAATAATATATTATGTTAGAGAAATCAAACTTTCAACCCCAAAGTATATATATTTATAATAAAAATACGAAATTCCCTCAAAGTATATGTAAAGCCCCACTTTACCACCCAACCTAATTTTTGTATCATTTTCATATCTCATTTTATAATTCTTTTATAGTTTTCCCCCTAGCTACGACGAATGTTACCAATCTGATGTTAATGTGCACATGGTATTTCACGTGTACGACATTTTAGTCATTTTTTGAAATGATATCTTCGCTTTTATTACGCAAAGAGAAACTTCTTTTTCTTTTTCTCCGGCAACGCTTTCTCTGCATCTTCTCCGGTAATGACCTCGTATGTAAATTTTAAGTGAGATAAAACTCAAAAGTGTATTAATTTTTTATTCAAATTATTATATAAAAAAATAAATAAAAATAGAGCAGAATCATATCAGAGATATTGAACTCGAAATCAAATAATCACACATAGGTGTCAAGGTCGCCACGAATAAGAACCCACCAAAAAATTAAAGACGTACAACATAACACACAAGCATACACCAAGAATTTCCTCTTTTCTCCCTCGTACAACATAATACACAAGCATATACCAAGAATTTCAAATATCATATTTGAATCCATCACATACGTATACGATAATGATGAGACAAACCATAGTTCAATCCGTTTTTATTATCCATAGCTTCAACTACAACAAATTTCTCATCAACACCGTTGATATTGTTTATGGTTTGATTGAAGCAAATTCTCGATTTTAAACATTATTTGCCACACCATGTTTATCACTAAGATTACCAGACATGACATCTCATCACCAAATTTGACATAGAATATGGAAATGCTAAACAATTAAATTGTGGGCCAAAGTGGATTTGGTGGATACCTTAGGAGGAAATTTGTATTTTGGACTAATTTCGAATGGGCCAAAATATGATTAGCTCCCAAAATTACACATCAAATCTCACATTTTACCCCAACTTACGAAGTGTCTCACTTTCATAACATATTTAGCTAGTTGTCCGACTTTGCCCCCTCCCGTCTATGGGCGTTAAAAATAGTAACGGAAAATGGTATGTACATGTCACATGAAGATTATTTTGGTCATTTTGTTTGGTGCACAAAATGAGAATCAACTATTAATTCAGTATTTAATTAACCATTTAGTATTTAAAAAATGTTTTTAAATAAAAATAAAAATAATTATTTTAATAATTCAAAAATAATTATAAGGCCAAATCACAATTTCCCCCAAAATATCTACAAAATCGTATAGTTTACCCCTATGTAAAGTTTGTCTCATAATGGTATCTGACTTTACTTCCCCCCCCCACACCATTTTCCACCCTACCACTGACGGACGTTAGAAAATTCACGTTAAATAGCACGTGGTCTTCCACGTACGAGGCGAAAATGTCGTTTCGCTTATCTGGTTAAGAAGTAAATGTATTAAAAGTACAAACCCTAATCTCACACCCCCTCCTTCTCTCTTCTCCCGGTGTAAGTTCTCATCTCCGAGTCCACCGTAATAGCTGCAATCTCCAGTTAGCCCCACCATAGCCACCGCCATCTCTACGTGCAAGTTCCCAAATCTGGCCCAATCCCTTCCCATTCTGGTCACGCCTATGATAACTCTAGCGTCGTCCTCCTTTGATTCTAGCCAAGCTCCATCTTCAATCTCCCTCATTCTCTCCCCTGCAAAAGTCGTGCTTAAAGCAGAAATCAAAGGCTATAGAGTATACTTACTAAAAACCCTTGAAAAACTATGCAATTGACAGAAACCCCATAAACCTTATTGCAATTTCATCAAAGAGAGAGAGACGTGCTTGAATGAAGAGAAATAGTTATGGGTTTTATTGAAATACTCTTCAATTTTGCAGGAGAAAATTGGGCATACGACCGATATGCATATGGTTTAAAACAAAGTATCAAAATTGAGAAGATGTTGAAGAAGCAATGACTTTAGATGATTTTGACCTCATAGAAGCCGTCATGGCGGTCAGGTTGGTTTATTTCAAGAATTAGGAGAGAAAAAGTAAAGGTACAGTCATATAAAAGGATGAAGGGGGATGAGAAATTGATTAATTTCGGAGGTGGATGGGTTTCACCGGAGAAGGTGGGTACGTGGATCCAATTTCATACATGAAATTAAAGATGTAGACGTGTAACTATGGGTAAGAGTTTTTTTTTTCATATCTTTCGTTTACTTTGTTTTCATTATCAAGATAAGAAAATTGACAATGAAATGGAAAAATGCAGATCTATCATCTGGGTTAAGAGAGAAATTTAAGAGAAAATTTGGAGGGAGTGGACAAAACCAAGATCGGGTTATGGGTTAATTTTTGTTGCGGAAAGTGAAGATCGGAAAAAATTGTTGGTCTTTTCTCTAGTTTTTCTTTCAGTAGGAAAAAATGGAATTGTGGACCACACTCCATTTTAACATTTTAACTTTAAGCACCCCAAAGTTTACATCGAATTCCTAATATAGTTAACATCGTGAATGACCACGTGTTATTTAACGTGACTTTTCTAACTGTTGTCGCGGCTAGGTTGGAAAATATGAAAAAAAAAAAAAAAATAGGCCAAAATACAAATTTCCCCCCAAAGTATACACGCAATCCCAGATCACTACCCAACTTAAGTTTTGTGCCAATTTGGTATCTGATGTTGCCATTTGTATCAATTAACTCCCCCGGCCTAACGTCTGTTAAAAAATTGACGTTAACTCTCACGTGGTCTTGCACGTGATGGGTAACATTTCCTTTACAAAACAAGGGACAAAAATGCCAGCACCAAACCTCCTTCCATCCTCTTCCTTTTTCCTCCCCCAAGTATCCGAATCTGCACCACCCCCATTGCCATTCGATTCAAACCCCGCTCCTCCTCTCCTCTCTCTATCAAAACCTCCACCATACCTCCTACCTCCATCAGTTGAAGGCGTAAAGCTCTTATTCGAAACCCAACTGTCAGAATCATTTGCTCGAGATTGCGAATCACTAAAAACCCTCTCTCTCTCTCTCTCCCTCCTCTCAAACCCACCCCAATCGATCTTCTTCGCGCCTAATCGTCAATCTCATCGCGACGCCACCTCCGTTCGAATCCCTATCCCTCCCAAACCCGCCTTGTCTACCACGATCTTCATCGGGGACTTCTGAGCCCCACATAGACGACTCACTCCTATCATTAGAACCGCACGATTAAACCTCCACCGAAGTCTAGTCCGTGGTCCATCTCTCGGCCGCCGGCGTTGGGCTTTGGGCGGTGGATTCCTCGGATGAGTTCCTGCCGTGTTTTAGAATCTAAGGCCCAGCGCCAAGTTTCACCACGCACTCAGCTTGCCGCCATGATTGCTTTTGCTTTGCTTTCTCTCGAACGCTTAGCCTCAAAAATCTATCTTCTTTCAGGCGCCTTTCTCAACGCTTTAGCCATCTTCGCGCATTTTTGTCCCCCTGCTTTGTAAAGGAAATGACGAATACCCATCACGCAAGAGCACGTGAGAGTTAACGTCAATTTTTTAAGTTAATTGATACAAATGGCAACATCGATACCAAATTGGCACAAAACTTAAGTTGGGTAGTGATCTGGGATTGCGTGTATACTTTGGGGGGAAATTTGTATTTTGGCCTAAAAAATATAATGTCAAATATCATTATGGGACAAACCTTAGGTTGGGGTGCATTATGTAATTTGATGGATACTTTGGGTGGAGGGATTGTAATTTGGTATAATTATAAGGAAAATACTATCCTTACAAGAATTAGTAGCTGTAAGGAAAGTAATAAAATTAGTTGTAAGGCTAGCAATGTTGTAATTGTAATTTGTATCATATTTAAATTTAAAGTTAAAAAAATACATTACTCTCAAAAAATGAAATTTAAAAGTTATTTAATTTATTTTGTTATAGACCCACCACCATTACCACCTCAAATAACATCATTAACCCACAAATCATTTTTTTTAAAATTTCTTTGTCTGATTTCTTACTCCTTCGTTCAAATTAACACATACAAAACTCATCATTTATAGACTCACCACCATCAAAACCTTAACATTTAACTATTTACAAACCAAAATTCAATTTTTTGAATTTTTAAATTTGTTGATTGAAACCCAAACCCATATGAAGATTTGAAAATTTGATGATTTGAAAATCTAACAATATCATATTCCACACCTAAACCACCACTGCCATGGTTACAATCGCCCCCACCACTACCCCTAACCACCAGCATCCCTGCAACTACCACCACCGATATCACCACCACCAAGAACTACGTTCACATTGCCTTGCTAAAATGGAAAAATAAAATATATTTAGTTTCCATTAAATCGAACTGCTTTCTTCAAACGTATCTCCTATAGATTCTAGTGTTCTTTTCTAACAAAATGCAAAGATTTGTCAACGAAGTTCTCTATTTTTTTAATCTTCTTGATATTATATCACCTTGTCTTAACACATTTTCTTAGATTATTCACAAGTAATTATTAAACATGCTACATAAGTGTCCTAATATCTTGATACTCACCAACAAATGTATTATTATAATTACATTTTTTTCATATACATCTAATAATTTCTTTCCCAACCTATGATGTCTCATTTTCATACATATTTTTTATATTTGTTCAACTTTGTCCTTTCCCGTTCATGGGTGTTAAAAACAATAATGAAAAATCATACACGTTGGGATTATTTTGGTCATATTTTACTTGTGACGCAAAGTGAGATTTGATTATATTTTCATAATTTAGTTTGCTATTTGATATTTAAAATATATTTTAATTAAAATAATAAATAATTATTTCAATAGTTATACTTTGTCTCATTTTAAATTCAAAGACGAAAAAAATGCATTACACCAAAAAAAATGAAATTTAAATTCTATTCAATTTATTATTTCATCATTCACTTTCTTCCGTCAATCTCATTATTCATAGACTCACCACCACTACCACCTCAAATTTCACCATTAGCAAAAAAGTTAATTTTTGATTTGATTTTATTTCATTTTCTAATTCCTTACTCTTACCTTTAAAGTAACTCATTTGCAAAAGCCATCATTTATGGACATATCACCACCACAACCTTAAATTTCACTTTTTACAAACTCAAATTCAATTTTTTAATTTTTCAAATTTTCAAATTGAAACTAAAACTCATATGGATGTTTAAAAATTTGATGATTTGAAAATCTCACAATGTTGTATTTCATCTAAACCATCACTGTCATCCCTACAATCACCGTCATCACCGTCGCGCCCCTAACACCACTATCCTTCCAATCATCAACACCGTTATCACCATCACCAAGAAACGCACTCACCTCACCTTGCTCAAATGGAAACATAAAATCTCTTTAACTTTCGTTTAGTCGAACTTCTTTCTTTAAACATCTCTCATTTCTTAGTTCCAATACACTTTTTGTGCAAATTACTAAGTAAGGAGAAAATCTAATTTTATGATGAGACTACTTAAAAGGATGTCGGTTGGTGACAACCGATTTCAATAAAAGGGGAGTTGCGGTAGAAGAAAGAAAGTCAATAGCCAGAGGAGGGAATATAGAAATTCTCATATGTAGCAACCTCGAGTCCGATGAAAGGAGCAAACAAATTAAGACCAAAAGAGGTTAGAGGTTTGGAATCCAGTTATAAAAATGAGTAAAATATTTTGAATCCAGTTATTTGCGATTACTAACATTGGTTTTGTTTGTAATATCTATAAGTTATGGACCATTGATTATTTTAAAAGCTGTTGTAGTAGTCTGAAATTTTAAAGAAGGTAAATAGTAGATTTTAGCATTTTTTTTTCTAATAAAATGCATAGATTCATAAATTAGTTCTTCATTTTCTTCATCTTCTTAACATTATGACACATTTTCTTAACCCGTTTCTCTTAGATTATTCATGGGTAATATCTAAACACGCTACAGATTTGCTTAATAGTTTGATACTCACTAACAAATCTATCATTATAGTTACAATTTTCTATATGCATTTAATAATATCTTTCCCAAACATATATATATATATATATATATATATATATATATATATATATATATATATATATATAAGAAATAAAGAAATAAAACTATATTATTTTTTAGTTTCAAATATTTTTTTAGTTTCGAATAAAGTTTTAGTCTCTTGAGTAAATGTATTTTTGTCATTTTAGAACATATTGGACGATATTTGCAACGATAATGGTAGGAGGGGGAAAATAATAACAAAATCAAAATACAAGACGAAATGAATAGAATTCAATAATGTAGGACCTAACTTTAAAATAGGTACAAGTCAAATGATCAAATTATTATTTAATTATTCATGGAATTAATTAGCCTATGACAAATTTACTTGTTCAACCTTAATTAATAGTGAGTGATTTATTATAGTTAGGGCTATTTTTGTCCAAACATTACTTTTTGTCATGGTAAATTTACTTGTTTTGTCCTTAATTAAATGGTGGGTAGTTTATTTGGTGAGGGATTATTTTTGTCTATCAATTAAATTGTAAGAAAGAAGCTTGACTTTTATAGTAAGAGAGATTGATTATTGATTGAATAATTGATTGTTGTTGCCTTTCTTAAGCAATCTTGGTGATCAAGTTTGAATTATTTATGGAATGATTTATTTCACTAACAAATTAACCATTTCATGTTTAGTACCTTCCCTCTTTATCTTGTAGCCCTAGACGAATTATTTGAATATAAAAGAGAGGCTTTATCATTCAGAATACTAACGCTTTTAGAGAGTTTTCAGAAAGAGAGATTGTGCTGCTGGAACAACCGATGAGCTTTGGAATGTTACAACATTGCGAACTACATTGATCGGCTGCTTTCCAGATTCGTGTTTTTGCTCACTGATCTGTTTGGATCTTTGTTTCTATGAGCACGTATGCTAGACTGACCATATCAAACTCTGTTAGGAGATCTTCGTTTTTTATTTTCACATATTGATAGTTTTCATAATTGTAATCTCTACAATTGTTTTCTATAGTAAAAGTTTTTGGACTTGTTGGCTTTGTCAACAAGTATTACTTGTAGACCTGAACCTAACACTTTGTCTCTTCTCTCTGTGACTTATTCTCTCTTATTTCCGCTATTGTTCTTTGTTGAATGTGTCTGTGAATGTTGCAACATTCTGAGATACATTTGGTACAACATTAACTGTTTTACTAGTTTTATTCTGAGAACCCGAGCTACAATTTTTTTCAATTGGTATCAGAGCCTCCACTTGACATCACTAAGTGTTGGTCTTGATTCTAGCCATGATGGATTCTCGTTATGGGTCTCAACATCCTCTGAATCTAACAATTACGAACTATTCTCTTTGGAAAGTTTTGATGTGTGTCTACATCAAATCAATTGATGAAAGGGCATGGCTATCTGTAATTGGAGGATGGACACCACCTAGTGTGGTTGATCCTGATGGTGATGTTAAAATTACTCTTGAAAACGATTGGACTACTAATGAAAGAACTTTGTCTAATTTTAACTCAAAAGCACTACATGCTATCTTTGGCTCTTTGGATCCCAATATGATGAAACATGTGGTTCAATATCCATCAGCCAAAGAAGTTTGGACTGCCCTCCAAGAAAAAATGTGAGGAAACCGAAAGTGTGCGACAAACTAAGCTCAGGATGCTTCTTACAAAATTTGAAAATCTTAAAATGGAAGATAATGATGACATTAAGTCATATCATGATAAACTGGTAGTTATTTCTAATGAGTCGATTGCCTTGGGAGATTCAATTTCCAATGCAAGACTTGTTAGTAAAATGATGTGTTCCATTCCGGAGCGTTTCAACATTAAAATTTCTGCTATTGAAGAAGCCCATGACACTGATAAGATGTCTTTGGAAAATTTGGCGGGCATTCTTCAAACTTTTGAGCTTAACTTGGCTAAGGAGAACAAAAACAAAGTTAAAGGTGATTATTTTCCGGATGTTTCTGATCTATCTTGTGAGATGCAAGAATTGTCAAAGGAAATAGAAGATTTTGATTTTGGAGATGAGTCATTGGCTCTTCTCTCAAAAAGGTTCAACACGTTGCTGAAAAATAAAAGTCAAAATCAAACAAATTCTAAATTCAGTAATCCTTTTGTTATTGAACCATACCATTTTTTTCAAAAGGACAATTCTGGCAAATCTCATGATTTAGAAAAATCTGATTTTAATTCTTCTTCTCAATTTGGTGTTAAGAACATTGGGTATGTACAATGTAGAGCATGTTTAGGGTATGGGCACTATGCTAATCAATGTGCAAATACCTTGAAAAAGAAAGGGTTGAGTTATATCTCCACCATTGGAGATAGTGAGGATGAAGAAGAGGATGGAAATTTAATTAATCTTTGTGCTATTAAGGAAATCTATTCTAAATCAATTTCCAGTGATGTAGTTTACGATGATGCTTGTGATGTTTTTAATTTTACGATGATACTCGTGATGTAGTTTACGATGATGCTCGTGATGTTGTTTATGATGATGCTCGTGATGTTGTTTATGATGATGCTCATGATGTAGTGTATGATGATGCTCCTGATGGAATTCCCAATGATACTTCATCCAGTACTCCATCAAGTACTGCTTTCAAAGATTTTTCATTGGAGCTTCAGGGTCTCATCTCCTCAGTAGTTATTGACACTAAAGATGTTCCACATGAAAAATCAGATTGTAATAATACTAATCTTCTTTACAAAAGTGATGAATATGATATGACAATTTTTCTTGGTGATGCATTTGTCTCCCCTCATGTTGATACCCCAGATTCTGATAGTTCTGAACATGATTTTCGTGTTCCAACAATCTTTGATTTAAAAATCAGAGAGCCAAATTATGAAACAGACCAAACTGTCGATGTGGTACCCGATGTTGCAACATCGACTGGTACATCCGAAACTGCTGAAGCAGATTCTGAAATAGTTTTAGAATCTGAAATAAACAGGGATTTTGCTACTAATCGAACCAAAGATGTTCCAAGCACTTCACAGGTTTGTGGTAGTGTATCTGATTGGATGAAAAAGAGGAAGAAATTTATGATTTACCACAAAATGGTAAGGTTTGTGTGCATTTCATGTAATTGCACAAAGGTAAGAAACTCTTGTTTTGTCTAGAATATAAAGCATGAAATTGTGGTTGAGACTTTTAAAGATGAATTGATGATAAATGCCATAAAAATAGAACTTGATCATTTTTTGCATATAAAAGTATTTGCGAAATATGGTGTGTGGTATTTGGTTCCTAGACCCAACTTCGGCATTGTTTTTGGAACATTGATTTCCAAAAATAAGTCCAATAAGTTGGGAAATTTAGCGAGTGACGGGATGTTCATATCTCAAGCCAAGTATGCCTATGACTTGGTAAAGAAATTCAATCTTGAGAATGTTTTACATTTGAAAACTCTAATCGGGTCATCTTGCATTTTGTTTAGAAACATGATAGGGAGTTTATTGTATTTAACTGCCAGTCACCCTGATATCATGTACAATGTTTGCCTTTGTGCTAGATACCAAGCCAACCCTAAGGTGTCTCATATGAAAGCTATCAAATGTATAATACTTTATGTTAGAGCCGCTATAATTTTAGGGTTGTGGTATACTAAGGAGACCAATAGTAATCTTGTTGTTTTTAGTGACTCTGATTGGACGAGGAGTATTGATAATAGGAAAAGCACCACCGGTGGGTGTTTTTAATTGGAAAATAATTTGGTCTCTTGGTAAAGTAGAAAGCAAAAATGTGTGTCTTTATTGACTGCCGAATCAAAATAGGTGGCAGTAGATAGTTGTTGTACACAACTCTTGTGGATGAACCAAATGATCGAGGACTATGGTTTACACAGTAAGGTACTTACTGCATATTGTGATTATTCTAGTGCCATTGATGTCTCCAAAAATCCTATTCAAAACTCTCGAACCAAGCACATTCACAATCGACACCATTTTATTTGAGACTTAGTAGAAAGAGACATTATTATCATAAAACATGTTAGGACAGAAAATCAATTGGTTGACATTTCTACCAAGGCATTAAATTTTGAGGGTTTTTCTCGGTTGAGAAGATCTCTATGTTTGTGTGTCATTTAGATTAGTACACTAAAAAAATCAAAAAAAAAAATCAATCAAAAAAATAAAAAATAAATAGGCATGTTGCATTTGTAGGTTTGCACAATCTTGAACACTCTTTTTAACGTCTGTTCTTATGTTTGTTGGCTAATGGTTTTTTTTGTCCATTTCAGATGTGGGTCATTTATCAAACTTTTTCTCTCTCCCAATTGGCTCGTGCAAAAGAAAAATCTTGTGAAAAGAAAAAGATGTCTTTAAGGGAAAGAGCTACCTTGTGTACACATAATTTAGTCATTCATGTTGGTACTGTGTTGCATGTACGAGCTACATGTTAACATGGGTTGATCTCATGAAAATGGGCTATCCTTGGAAGGGAGTGAAAGCTACCTATGGCCAATACACAACAATGTGAAGCCTTTGCAGGAAATAGATGCTGATGTACAAGGCATGAAAGCCGTTCACTTGGGACTATGATGCACTTATGACTTAGGTGTTCTCATGGGTTAATCTCGTGAAAAATGGTTATCCTTGGAAAAGTGTGAATGCTACCCACTGGCCAAATATGTGTATACTGAAAGGGTGTTATCCAATTGTGGATTTTTGTTGGGAGAAAAGATTTTTGACCCATTGAATCTGTTTTTTGGTAAATGAGGTTCCATTTGTTGCAACATTGGCAGACACATTGAGTGTTTTTTGATTCTCATCACATGTATATGATTTTCTTTTTCAGATATCATCTTTTTAGGCATACAGTAGTAGGACATGCATACTTGGTGAAAATGTCTCCAACTTATTATCTTGTCCTAATGTGATTTTTGTGCAAACGAAAGCAAATCTCTCCATGTTCAAAATACAATGTTGTTGAGGTTTGATGTGCAGGGTTAGGGCCTGTGTTTGAGGCTTGAAGACGACTGATTGAGGCATGCAAAACTAGGGTTTATCAAGGTATTATGGTCAAATACTTTATTGTGTTTTCCTTAATTATCTCTTGATTATTTTTTGGTGAGTCCTATTCTGTTTTGGTAAGTTTTAAGAGAAAAATATCTCTTTGATTTTTTGTTTCCTATTGTCAAGAATCCTTGTCCACAGGAGACTCAATTGGTCGTGTTTTACTTAAGGGTTAGTAGTTGAATTTTTGTTAAAACTCATTTTTGTGCTTTTTGCCGTTGTTAGTGGTTATTTTTTTCAACCTCCTGATTTATTGCTCACTAATGGCTAACCTCCTTTTTAGGCTCATGGTTTAGTGTTTTATAGAATTGGACTCATGTACTTGCTCTCCTAAGGACTCGCTACCTCATCTGCTTCTTCTTCGCCCTCAATCCCCAGATTTGACTCTTCATATCAATTATCATCTCTACTCTCCTCCAGCTCATGCATCTCCAGTTGCAGCTCATCAACTATGCTCTGCTCCTGTTTCGTCTCATGCTCCAGCAAATGATCCTAGCAATGTGACTTTCAATGTTGCAACATCTGCTACCTCATCTCGTGCAACATTAGGTCCTCCATTCACTGGACCATATCACCTTGCGCCTATTCTCTATGATACTGAATATGGATTCGCTTCCATTACATTTATGAAGTCTCAACTTAAGTTATTTGAGTCTTAATTGTCTTATTGCCAATATATGTGGGATTATCACGTGCAATGGTTAGCGGCTCATGCACCTTTCTCCTATTCTGGTCAAAGAGGGGGAGTAGATGAAAGGTGAATTGCTTCCAGTTCCAGTGAAGTGGTTGACGAACTTATTAAACAGTTTACTTTGTTAAATTATAAACCTTATGGTTTTGATGTTCTTAAAATGTGTTTGATTATTATGAATTGCTGAATTAAGGGGGAGATCTTTACATGTTCATGATAAATTGCTTTGACCAGAAAGGCACAACAAATGGGAAGATTGTAAGAGCATATTTTAACACATGTTTAATGCATATGTTATTATGCTCCTTTTAGGAAACTTCCTAGCTTTGTTTCCCTCTTTACATGATTGGTTATTGATTGAATAATTGATTGTTGTTGCCTTTCTTAAACAATCTTGGTGATCAAGTTTAATTTGAATTATTTACGGAATGATTTATTTAACTAACACATTAACAATTCCATGTTTAGTTCCTTCCCTCTTTATCTTGCAAGCCTAGACGACTTCTTGGCATATAAAAGAGAGGCTTTATCATTCAGAATACTAACACTTTTAGAGAGTTTTCAGAGAGAGAGGTTGTGCTGCTGGAACAGCTGATGTGCTTTGGAATGTTACAACATTACGAACTACATTGATCGGTTGCTTTCCAGATTTCGTGTTTTTGCTCACTGATCTATTTGATCTTTGTTTCTGTGAGCACGTATGCTAGACTGACCATATCAAACTCTGTTAGGAGATTTTCGTTTTTGGTTTCCACATAGTGATAGTTTTCATAATTGTAATCTCTACAATTGTTCTATAGTGAAAGTTTTTGGCCTTGTTGGCTTTGTCTACAAGTATTACTTGTAGACCTGAACCTAACACTTTGTCTATTCTCTCTGTGACTTATCTCTCTTATTTCCGCTGCTGTTCTTTATTGAATGTGTCTGTGAATGTTGCAACATTCTGAACTACATTTTGAGATACATTTGGTACAACATTAACCATTTTACTTGTTTTATTATGAGAACCTGACCTACAATTCTTTCAGTGTCTATTTATCTTTCTTATTTTTCGGTGTTAACGAAAAATAGAATCTGTATTTTTATAAAATGACTAACAGATTTATTATAAATAATATTACACTCATCAAATAATTATTTTAGAAATATAAATTGAGTATTATTATATTTGTGCACATTATTTATAAAATTTATAATTTTTAATATACATCATTAAATTAGCGTTTACTATATTATTTTGGACGAAATGCACCATTGGTCCCTGTATTTTGTGTTTGTCCATCGTTAGTCCCTGAACATCAAAACGTCTCACCATTGACCAAAGTTTGCGTTTTCTATCCACCGTTGGTCCCTTACTCAAACGACGTGACCTGTTTCACCGTTAAATGGCCATGTGCGATTCACGTGAGCAAAATCAAGGACCAAAGTGTCTTTTCTCGCTGGAGGCAACTGCAAAAGAGGATAGCTTAACAACTAGTCGACCGTCCATCTCCTAGTCAGATCCCGCTGCATGAAGCAAGTAATGAAGTCCTGGAGCTCTCTAGAAGCAGTGGGAGGGGCCTCGAGCGATTGAGACATACAGATAGTACACATGAGGCTAGCCTAATCCCCTTGCCGTCCCACCGAAAATGGAAATCTACCCAAATAGAATTCCAAAATACTCACCCCTAAGCTCCATACGTGACGACCCGACCCGGATCCCGATGAGGAATCGCGAGTCAAGCCATCAAAATAGGACTACAATTCATGCAAGGACTCAATTATAGAAAACAACATAACGCAACATTGTAGATGTAACACGCCTCGGCACCAAAACGCCGGAAATTTTTAACTTTTTAAACTTGATATAACAACTAATGCAATTTAAACCAAATCATCATCAACTTTACAACCGGAACCCAACACTAAACAGTTCATGCTATATTACCTCGACGACTACAACATACCGGAGAAACAACGGAAGTAAATAAGAGCTAATGAGATGCTCAGCAGAAGTCTAAAGATAAGTGAACCAATTGTGAAAATATAAGTTTTACATTATACTTTACAAGAATAAGCCTTGATACAAAAACTCCAAGTTTAATAACACTAGAGGTACAAGCATGATACAAATACCCAAGACAAGTCTAATTGACTTGCTTAACCCAGCGTCCTTGCCAAGAAAGAAAGATGAAACTATAATGACCTCTTCAAGTGAACTTAAAACATAGACAAGTTGGACCACACACGAACTCAATGATGCTTCCCTGCGAAGGACCCGGACGATTCAGATCTAAAGCAGTAAAAGGGAGGAGATAAGTCATAAAGACTTTGTGAGCTAACAATTATGCATGTCATGGCATCATGCAACATACATAGCAAGATATCATCATTAATATCAAGTCAATCAAAGCATTCATTCATATAAACACTTAGTTCACATATCCATGGTAGCACATATTGGTTTCACATAAGTGCTATAAAGTAAACACATATAAAGAGGATATGTTATAGAACCGGTGCCGCATCGTAGCTCCTCTAATATAAGGCGTTAACACGAACGTATTGTCGGATGTATGTGATGGATACATCGACCAAGAATAGTATTATGCCAAGTGCCCTTATGGTTACGACAAGGTACTCTACTCCAAAGTGATCAAGTGAGGAGGGTGTATGCATGATTCTGGTTCGGCAATTCATGACTATCACGAATCTCACGATTCGTAATGGTGATGCATTATCAACCAGGGAAGACAAAAACAAGTACGCCAGCTGGACTAATGGGGAGACAAGTAGATGTTTAGCTATCATTCATGAACATGTAGGGGATCAAGTTCGACAAGAGCGAATTGATCCAAGTCAAGTAGATGTTTACTCACTTATGAAATCAAGTAGGGATTGAGCTCAAAAGTAGCGAACTTAACCAAGTCAAGTAGGCATGTTATATTCTATGATTAATCATTACAATCATGAATATGTATCCAAGAAAGAATCACAAAACTAGTATTCTAGTTACCTCACAAGCATGAACATGAATTAAATCAAGAATATCGGAAGTAGTATTCTAGTTACGCTACAAGTATTAACATTAATTCATTAAAGAATCTCGGGCCTAGTATTCTAGTTACCTTACAAGCATGACCATCAATTCAAGTATATTACAACGGGTACTCAATTGAGTCTCGTACGCATGTGACAAGCATAGTTATTAATTTAATTAAGAATCTCGGAACTAGTATTCTAGTGAAACGAATTCTAAATGTCGTAGGGATTGAATATGGAGTTGGTATATTGTTCAATAACTCCCTAAACTCAACTCCGATGAGTCATTACTAAAAGTGCAACTAAATAGAGCATGGATACTATATGCATCCCATTACTGTTTTCTATGTTCTCCGTTCACTTAAAACGCAATAAGCAAGCCATTCATGACCTTAAACTAGCCATAAACCAATTCTCGAGTTTGAAACCCTAGAATAGTCGATTTTGTTAAATATACAATTGAAATTTATTCTTCACAAGAGTTGTTCCTAAGAACATTTAGAACATCATTCATGCTTTACACAAAGTCAAAATCATAACTTGACATGGAAACCTTAAAAATTTACATACTTTTCACATGATGAAATATAGAATTCTACTTTACTAGAAGTCTTCCTAAGCATGTTTAGAACAACTATAATGAAGGAAGCATGTTATTTTATTGAACATACAAATCTGGGAATTGAGAGCTCACCTTAAGCCTATGAATAATGGATGAAAGCAATAACAAATTAAGGATTGTGGAAGAGGAGGGCAAGGCCTTCGATTAGGCGGTCTCGGATCGCCAATCGGTTTATCGGAACTCCGGGAAATGGTCACACAAGCAAGAAAGCTTCCCAAGGTCAACAATGGTGAAATATTCAGTAAATGGGAGAGGTTGAAGACCACCAAGGGCTGTCAAGGCTTTAAAGGGTACAACTAAACCATAATCCTAGTGAAAGGGTGTTATATGGCTTCCTATTGGTCAAGGCTTGAAAGCCTTTGATTAATAACTCATCCAAGGGTTTAGAAGGCTTATAATAAAGTCAACAATGGTGTGCCAAGTCAAAAAGGTCGGCCAAGGGTCAAGGGTAAACAAGACATCAACCAAAAGATGCAAAAATCCCGAAATCTGGAAAACAAAATTTTCATTTGCGAAGTTACTGGACAGTCAATCTTGTAAAATCGACCATAAATAGCTCACAACTCCAAATGAGGTGATTATTGATTTTTCTAAAACTAAACTCTTTAAAATATATTTTAGAATTTTAAATTACTCCATTTGGACTTATATTCATCAAAATATGGTTACTATAATTTCAAGTACAGAAGCTGATTTCATGAAAACAAATTCTGGCACAGCCGTAAGTCACGACCTAATTGAGGTACTTAGACACCTTGGAAAATTACCAAATTTTACAGGGAGTATCCTAACATATGTAGTTAAAACAAACCCAAATGGAATCTCAATCACTTTAGTAGATTGGTACCAGAATTTTCCCGAAGTTTGCCCAAAACAGGACTGAATCTGTGAATTAATAAGTTGGTCATCTTATTTCCAAATGCAAAAAGTCTATGAACAATGATTGTACAAGCATGAGAAATACTAGTACACTTGGTCTAGAACTCAAATGAACTTCTCGCAAGTTGAAAACACAGCAATACAAGAAACAAAGGCAATCCCGATAAACCCTAAGACTCAAACGATGTAACAATGCTTCTAAACTCTCAAACATGCATACTATGATCAAGATTAATGTTATAAGTCATATATGAAGGGTACTAAGACTCCAATGAGACTTAGTTAAGTGCAAATATGCTAAGATGAATACTCAAAGCATTAACGACAAAACATGCAATGCATAGTAGGCATTCAAACGACTATGATCATAACTAACCTAATGCATGCATGATATGAACAATATGAACTCTCTAACATGTTAAGGCATACGTTAAGCATGTTATAATGATGTTATACAAGTAATGGGTTTGGGTTCTCACATCCTCCCCCACTTAAAGGAATTTAGTCCCTAAATTCAAACCGGTCTCAATGAACAATGATGGATATTTCTCACACATCTCAAGCTCGGTCTCACACTTAGCTTCCTCGATGACGTGATTCTTCCATAAAATTTTGACTAACGGAATCCGTTTAGTACGCAATCTTTCTCTTTCGTAACAAGGATCTTACTCGGTTTCTCAACATAAGACAAGTCGGGTTCAAAGGATATCAACTCATAAGCAAGAACTTGTGATTCATCCTTCATATATTTACGAAGCATAGAGACATGGAAAACATCATGAATATTAGACATAGAATGTGGCAATGCAACATGATAAGCCAAAGATTTCGCTTTCACTAGAATCTCAAATGGCCCAATAAATCTCAAGGTGAATCTAAGATCTTTGTCAGATATAATGCTAACTGGAACACCATGCAATCACATAATATTCTTCAAATACGAGGATGCTAACTGAATCAAACTATAGGTTATCACAATAAGTATAACATGTTAAGATTTCGTCAATTTATCCATAACAAGAACTAGTCGTAACACTCCATCGATAGAAGGAATTCAAATCATGCCTTTAACAGTCAAGTTACTATCATTGTTCAAAGTAAACTCAAGAGTCTTATTCTCACAATCACTAGGCAATGCTAAGATATTCAATTCTTGAAAACTGTTTTCACATTTGTCACTCCAAATAAAAGTAGTCTTCTTCTGTTTAAATTAGTCAAACGAGTAGTAATCTTTGCAAATCCCTCAATGAATCTACGAACTCCGGTAAACAAATTAGGAGTCTTCCACTTAGC
The DNA here is from genome assembly GCA_013146195.2 of Codonopsis lanceolata. Taxonomy (NCBI): domain Eukaryota; kingdom Viridiplantae; phylum Streptophyta; class Magnoliopsida; order Asterales; family Campanulaceae; genus Codonopsis; species Codonopsis lanceolata. The sequence continues at coordinate 877 of JABEVN020000956.1, read as the reverse complement.
AACCACTTTCAATCTCGATGGATCCAAGAAAATACCAGTACTAGAAACTATGTGCCCAAGAAAATAGACTTTTTCGAGCCAAAAGGCATGCTTGCTAAATTTCGCAAAAAGTTACCTCTCTTGCAAAATAGAAAGAACCACTCTCAAATGATTCACATGTTCTTCTCGTGACTTTGAGTACACATGAATCTCATCAATGAAACCCACAACAAAGCAATCCAGATAATTATGGAATATTCGATTCTTTAAATCCATGAAAACTGCAGGCGTGTTTGCTAACCCAAACAGCGTGACTACAAACTCAAAGTGACCATGACGTGTACGAAAAATGTCTTAGAAATATCTTCCAAACAAACTCTTAACTAATGACAACTATTACACAAGTCAAGCTTGAAATATACAACTGGTCCATGAAGTTGATCAAAGAGATCATCAATATACGGTAAAGGATAATTATTCTTTATAACCATTTGGTTCAATTGGCGGTAGACAATGCATAACTGTAAAGTATCATCTTTCTTATTCATAATCAACACTGGAGCTTCCCACGGAGATACACTTGGTTTAATTAATTCACGAACAAGAAGTTCTTGCAATTTATATTGTCATTCCCTTAACTCTGTTGGAGCCATTCTGTAAGGTGCTCTAGAAATAGGTTAAGTCCCTAACAATAACTCGATGCAAAACTCTACCTCACGATCGGGAGGTAAGACATACTCAGTCGAGAACACGTCCGGAAATTCATTAACAACCAGAACTTCATTAACAACTAGAACTTCTTATAATATAGAAATAGGCATGCTAGTCTCAATTACACAAGCGAGATAACAAGTACAACCTTTTGTTAAAAGTTTTCTAGCCCGCAAAGTAGAATATA
>JABEVN020000955.1:0-27178 GCA_013146195.2 Codonopsis lanceolata | reverse complement strand
CCATTTCGGCCTCGAAGAAACTACAAAGGCATGATCCTTCTCGAAAAACAAGCGGCTTATCTTCGCATGCATTGAAAGATCGGCTCTCTTATATGTAAAGTCGCTAGGTTGAAAAACCCGAAAGGGCACCTAGGCAAAAAAGTTAAGCACAAAAAAAACCAAAACCAAATCTCAAGCTCTCATAGTACATTTCCATCACTCTTTGCCTTACCTTTGTCTTTAACATGTTTAAGAAATTTGATGATACACATGCACATTCAAAAAAAAAATTTTAAGGAAAAGAAGAAAAAATTACATTCGCAGATGCTTTGGCCTTTTGCTTGCATCTTTTCATCGCATCTTATCGCCTTCGCCACATTTTCCCGCTTATGAATGATCTCGTCAAAGATCTCCAAAGGATCACCTCCCAAAGATCCTCCACAACATCATCAAAAGTGACAAAAAGGAAAGCTCATATCCCAAGTGTCAGCCTCGACAAGCGAAAAGTCGAAAATTGCGGCAAAGGTAAGCCCCTTTCCTAAAAAAAAAAAATAAAAAAAAGAAAAAAATAAAAAAATAAAAATTCAAAAGCTTCCTATGCTGGGAAAGCCCATTTTCAAAAAGTTCAAAAGCTTTCCTACGGGAAAGCCCATTTTCAACTAAAGCTTTCCCTACGCTGGGAAAACTAATAAAAAAGTTCAAAAGCCCCCTATGTGGAAAGCCCATTTTCAAAAATTCAAAAAAAAAGCTTTCCCTACGCTGAAAGCCCATTTTCAAAAAGCTTTCCTACTGGGAAAGCCCATTTTCAAGTTCAAAAGCTTTCCTATGCCGGGAAAGCCCATTTTCAAAGTTCAAAGTTTTCCCACGAAAGTTCCATTTTCAGCTCGCGCCTCGCTGGGAAAGCCCATTTTCAAAAAAAAAAGATTACGCTGATGCAATGGATATTGCATTTGTTTGTGTCGACGCAATGGATATTAAGTGCTATGATGTAATGGATATTGCATCTATTTTCCGCTTTAATGCAATCCGGATATTGCATTTGTTTTGTGCTGTCGACGCAATGGATATTGTGTTTTGTGTTGCAATGCAAGGGATATTGATCGTTTTCTCTCGCGGTCGACGCAATGGATATTGCGCTTTTGTGTTATGCATGCAATGGATATTGCATCCATTTTTCAGATAATGCAATGGATATTGCATTAAGTTTGTGTCAACGCAATGGATATTGGCGTTTTGTTTCAAATGCAATGGATATTGCATCCGTCGCGGTTAATGCAATGGATATGTCAATAAGTTTGTGTCACGCAATGGATATTGCATTTCAAGCTTTTTGCAATGTGGATATTGCATTAAGTTTCGCAATGGATATTGCGGTTTTGTGTTGCGATGCAATGGATATTGCATCTACATTTTCGATGTCGCGCAATGTATATTGCGTTTTTGTGTCATGATGCAATGGATATTGCATCCGTTTTCATGTTAATGCAATGGATATTGCATTTAGTTTGTCAACGCCATGGATATTGTGTTTTGTATAAATACATTTAATGAATATTGCATACATTTTCACGGCGATTATTGTTTTGTGTCGTTCATCAATTGAATATTGCATATGTTTTCAATAATAAACAATGATATTAGATTTTTATTATTCGCGTCTATAGATGCATCCGTTTTCTCGTGTTAATGCAATGGATATTGCATTAAGTTGCTTTGTCGGTCAATAAACGCAATGGATATTGCGTTTTGTGTTCGCGATGCAATGGATATTGCATCTTGTTTTCAATGTCGAAATATAAATGTATATTGTTTTGTGTCACGATGCAATGGATATTGCATCCGTTTTTCCGTGTTAATGCAATGGATATTGCATTTTGTTTATATTCAATAAACGCAATGGATATTGCGTTTTTGTGTTCTGCGATGCAATGGATATTGCATCTGTTTTTGTCAATCCGCAATGTATATTGTGTGTTTTTGTGTCACGATGCAATGGCAAATATTGCATTAAGTTTTGTGTCGCGCAAGGCTGGATAGTAAGTGCGTTTTGTGTCGCGATGCAATGGATATTGCATTTTGATATGTGCTTTTTTCACTAGGTTGTAATGGATATTACAACTATCTTTCCACATAACACTTGTTTGCATTTGTTGTTTGTTTCGGCTTAGGCCGAACTACGTTTGGTGCGATTCCTTTTTATTAAGGGATACGTAGGCGACCTTACATTAGTAGGTCCGACCATCGAGCATTTAATTTGCAGATGCGCTTAAAAATTACGATATTTACCTCGCTATATAGCCGACTAAAATGTCTAGGATATGGAGGTTTGATAAATGTCTGCATTATAAGCCGCTACAGTGCATATTTCTCCCCGTTTTGAAATAAACGAAATTGGAGAGTCTATTCTAATCAACGATGTTCGTCTCTCGAGACTGCGGCGTGGGTTACCCCAGTAGACTCCATCGTTGGGAGCTCTTAGACACCCAATTTCGTACCTCGATATATGACATGACAAAAATATCAAGAACTGTTAAAACATTAACAAATGTCAAGTTCTGAGGTCAAAATTGCAAAAGGACAAGCAGGATGCACAAAGGACAAATTGCGGGCCAAAGTGTCAAAAATGAGCCATGTTTGAGGTTTGGGCACCACCTACTGGGGTTTGGGTGTGGCGCCCAAACCTAGAGTGGCACCCAAACCTCACTCTCCAAGCACTATTCATCACTCCATTTGCCGTAAAATGCAATTCGTCCAGCCGATTGTACAACCTCCGATGCGCGGAGATAAATCACAAAATTCCTTCGATGTCCGGCCTCCTCCTATAAATAGAGGCCTCGGCTCCTTCATTCAACACACACCTCTGCTGCGTAAAATTTCTTCTGCGTTCTCATTGCTGAAGAAATAAATACGATAGATAAATTTCAAAAGCCTCGAAACCACAAACCTCCGCCAAACACAAATCCAACCGGTCAGAAGTGTACCTGAATAGCCCCCCCTAGGTATCCACCCCTTTCCCTGGTCCAAAAATCGTGGATAGAGCGTTGCTCTGCCCGATTTAAAAGGCAAATAGTTACCGCGTAGCATTACTACGCAAAATTGCCTTTCGGTCAAACAAACAACCGAGAATAAGAGCAGTTTACCTGCCCGATCCCGAGGCGAAAAGTAACTTTCGAAGCGATTCTGTTGCCCAAATTCACACAACACACAAAAACTTCAAACCGGACGGACGGACAGAAAAAAGACTCTCTCCCAGGGGACGAGCGAGCACACCCTCTAGCCGTTTGTAAGCTTTTTATTGTTAAAGTCTTTTATTTCTATGTAATAGTATTATTTCCGGTCCGGCCCAATGTAAATATATAGCGGTTGTTATTCTTTGCCGGATTTTATTAGGAAATAGTACTAAATGTAGCCGTTATTATGGCAAAATGTTTTTAGATAAGTTTGTATTTATTTACTTTATTTATTCAATAAAGTCTTTATTTGTAAATGTATTATTTCCGGTCCGGTTCAATATCAAAATATAAGCAGTTATGCTGCCCTGATTTTATTAGGAAATAATACTAAAAAGATTATAATGGCCAAATATTTTTAAATGTGTGTAATTATTGGAAAGAGACGGCATGCGAGTCAGTAAATAATGTGGCCACGAATGTATCTGTTTAATTTTCCCTTGTCAAAATAAGACCTTATTTATTTGCTAAGTAAATGTGACAATAAGCATACTTAAACGCGTTTCGAGGAAGAAAGGCGAGTTGGGTGCCTAGCACCTTCCCAACTCGTAACTTAGCCTCCGAACCCGCTTTCTAAAATCTCGGTTTTTTTTCTGGTTTTCCTTTATTTTTGCCTTAAAATAAAGGTGGCGACTCTAAAACATTTTGGATCCAGTGGGGCCTCGCAACATCTTTCTTTGCACTTTCACGTTCTCCCCTAAACAAGGGAGAATGAGAATGGAAAGGTGATGTATTCTATGTCTGGTATCCCTAAACAAGGGATAACTTGGCGTAGAAAACCCAAAGCACTCATAGTGATCGAAATAGGCCATAAGGCTATTTTCATAAAATCCATAGTGGGGGCGTCCGCAATATTCTTTCTTGCACTTCTCTATTTTCCCTGAAAGATAAAGGGAGAATGGGAATGGAAGAGTAATGCATTCCATATCCTGTTATCCACGAAATAAGGGATAACTTGACATGGAAAACCATAAGTTCCCATATTGGATACAAAATTCACTCAAGGCAAGCGAGGCACATTCCAACGTGCTAATATGAGCACTCCTCTCGCATTTGGATTTCGTCTTCCCCTAAACAAGGGAGGGTGGAGCGAGAGCATGTTGGTGTCCCGCATCTTGACGCACGCCGCACCCATCCAAGTGGCGGAACGGGGCGGGCACATTCCAGAACCTCACACCCGTCTAAACGAGGTCCAAACGCCATTGAGGTGGATCCAAAATATGCACATCATGCGGTAAAGGTGTTTTCACTCTTAATACCTTATTTTATACTCACTTATTATGGTATTCGTAACCTTAATCTTAATCCTAATAGAAAACAATTGTAGACCATTAAGGTAGAATGTTATTATACTCCCTTCGCCCTAAGATTATCGTTTGGATTGACTTGACGTTACGGCACTTAAGAAAACACATTTGACTGAATTATTAATATTAGTTTGATGTGTAGTTTACATTAAAGCTCATGTGTATGTGAGTCATAATTAAAATATGTTGAAAAAAGTAAGGGTAAAGTGGTAAAAATATTGTTCTAAAAAGGAAAGTTTCAAACAAGACAATTATTTTGGGACAGACAAAAAAGTAAAGTACAATAATTTTAGAACGGAAGGAGTAAAAGTTATTGGGGCCAAGTCCTTTAATAGTAATTGCCACAATAAACAATTTCACTAATTGACCCAATACAAAATTGTCCAATACAAAAATAGGCCAAAAACAATTAGACTAACCTAAAAAAATATAATATTAATTAATATAAATTAATATTTTTAATTATTATGGTATTACAGATGGTCTAGTTCACCATTTTCCTGGCTGACAATTTATCATATTTTAGGAGATAAGTCAAAAGAGGATTCTTTGTTGAGTTTTTTTAGTCAATGACATATAAAATAACTTCAAACAACGTTGCATATTACATTCATAGACAAAACCAATCACAAAAACGTAAGACATTACATTATTATTTATGTGGGTTAGACGTTACAATACTCCCAAACTAAATGAATTAATAAAACAAGGGCTGTTTTCTAATACATCAAGAGCTTATTTCCAACCAAACATTTTATTTTAATAATTATTATTCACCTCGTGAATCATCAGAGTCCCATAAACAAATGATGAGTACGAGGGAATACTGAGAATGTGTAAAGAAATTTTCTGGATCAGCTACACTCTTCACTCGAACTAGTCTCTCGAAATTATGAGAGAAGTATTTACCCCAAAGGCTTGCTTGTTCAAATGTTGTAGCATCTACTCCCAAGTCAAGATCAATGTAGTTCACATATGCTCTTCTTGGAGAACTTGAAACATAAGGAGCCATATAGCTGTAAAAACTTCGTATCCAATTTGTACGTCTTTCAATCACGGATGGATTTGTAGGGTCTACAATAGCCATATCAAGCATCATGTACAAGTTCCCAGCTCTATGTGGGAATGGAATAGCCGACTCTAAAATCTCGCTCATCTTTCCCCCATAAGGATTTAGTAGGAAAACAGGAGAACCTATGTCAGTTTGGAATAAGATCTCCCACATCCCTTCAAGACCATTTATAGAAATTGGCTCCACGACGTAATCAGTTTTCCCTTTTACAGGAAGCCTAACTGGAGCAGTCCTGTTAAGTAAAGTTTGAAGTGAATCTTGACTTGAGAAACCAGCGAAAACAAGCACCGACTGAATCCAGCTTACTTCAATACAATCTTCTCTAACTACTTTCAATTCTGGAAAAGTCATATCCAGTCAGAACCGGCCCTCCCACAAACCCATTGAGGCATTGGCCTAGGGCCCCCAAAAATTTCCCTTTTATTTGGGCCCCATAATTTCCTTAAAAAACTGCCCTTTATTTATTAAAAAAAAAAAATCTAGCCCTAATCTAAACCGCCGACAGAGACAGCGCAAACAGCAAACTCCTCGACCCTCGTCTTGTCGTCTCCTCCTTTCCTCTCCAGAAGTCGAGCAGGCAACGCCTTTAAAATCGCGAGTCTCGTCCGACGTCCGGTGCCGGCCTGAAATTGAATTGCCGAATAATTGGAATCTCACTCTGTAAGTTACTAATCTGAAATTCTGAATATTTCTGATGAATCTTAATCAGAATAATTAGAAACAATGAAACTTAATCTGAAATTCGGATGAATCTGATATTCTGATTTCTGAATACTGAAATTGAATGAGATGAGTGAATGAATGAATTATTATTATGATTTATGAATATAATGAATCATGAATTGAATGCTTCATGCCTGAACTGAAGAGTGAACTGTGAAGACTTGTGGGACTTTGGGAGGGCCGGCCCTGTTCGGGTTCACCCATTGTGAGATGACTTGTAGATAGATGGCTATTGTATTGGCTAAAGGGACTAGATTGAAAACTCTCTTGGAATTCCTGAAAGAAATGTCGAGGAGAGAGAGACAACTGTAGGGGATTGTCTGGCGAGACCATCACCTGTTTGATAAAAGTCCTAGGTGAAGAACTAAGGTCCACTCTTACAGAATGTCCACTCAATATTTTATAATTCTGAAGAACTAAGGTCCACTCTTATAGAATGTCCTTTGAGTTTCTATTGAAAAAGGAATCGTACAGTGTAAACCAAGAAATGGTCCTGAAAATGGATAAGTTAAACCTTGCATGAATTTTTAAATGGGGCATCTGACCTTAAAAAATATGGTTTATAAAAAAAGTTAATGAAAGATAATTGAAGAAGAAAATGACATTTGCCCCAATTTTTGGGCATTTAATGATTTAAGTTATTAAATATGTGAAAATGACATTTGCTCCAATTATATTTTATGTTTGTTTGATTGTTTTTTAGTTATTCAAAAAATAGATTTTTTTTTTTTTTTTGCTACATAGGAAGGCCCCGTTCAAGATGATCGGCCTTAGGCCCCTAATTTTACAGGGCCGGCCCTGTATCCAGTAATGAAATCAACCCATCAATTCTACCCAAGAACAATCCGTCGAATGTCATGAGCACAGTTATTCCCCCTTGAGTACTCGAATTCGCTGTTGTTAATGTGGCTCTTAAGAATAAATCTTTATCTGCATGTGGTGCCACAGATTGCCATTTATGAAGAAGATTTGTTGCGTTTTGTTCCAGTGTCCTTCTGACGGCAAAGGTAGTCACAATTTCTGGAACATCAACTAAGCTTAGTTTCCAATCAACAACGACTCCAAAACTAGAACCACCACCACCTCTAATGGCCCAAAAAAGATCTTCGCCCATGGATTTTCGATCAAGAATTTTTCCTTCATAGTTGATTACGTGAACATCTATCACATTGTCAGCAGCAAGACCATACTTACGCATCAATGTTCCGTAGCCTCCCCCACTAATGTGTCCGCCAACATCCACAGTGGAGCAATCACCAGCAGGAAAGGCAAGTGTTTTACTTTTCTCGGAAATCCTATAATAGAATTCACCGAGAGTTGCACCACCTTGGACCCAAGCGGTCTTGGTTGTGGCATCAACATTTATTGATTTCATGTTAAAAAGATCAAGCATGACAAATGGGACATTTGTAGTGTAAGAAAGGCCTTCAAAATCATGGCCTCCGCCACGAATTCTCATTTCGACTCCAAGTTTCTTGGAGCAATAAATGACTGACTGAATCTGGGATTCATCGACAGGGGTAACAATGAGGAAAGGTTTAGGGGTGGAGGGTGAACTGAATCTTGGGTTGTTTAAGTTGAGTAGCAAGATGGGAGTGTAAGAAGGGTCGTTTGGGGTGAAAATAACTTGGGAAATGGAGTCGTCGGTATGATGGGTAGTAAGGCAAGTTTGAAAAGCCTGAGGAGCAACTGAAGAAGCTGCCCATGCAACATTTGAAAAGTAAAGCACAGATAAAATTAATGAAAGCATAGAAATCTTCATTATAAAATCTCTTTGAAAATTGATGTTGGGTGATTAGTTTGTTGGCTGAGTACATAAAACAAGATAGATACCATCTCATATTTATAGTACTGAGTTTGTTACAAGTTTTGCTTGGAGATAACTCCATCATAAGATTGGTATGAAAACAAGCGGAACTTTACTATTATTGGGAACTCCTAAAATTAGACAACGTACGATTGAAGGCATTTATTATGAAGAGAGTAATATTTATAACATACTCCATTTGTTTCAAAATAAGTGTCATTTTAGCAAAGTTTTTTTGTTCCAAAATAAGTGTTATTATAAGATTTCAAGAAACATTTGTTTATATTTTGTCAAAGCTGCCCTTGTTTATTACTTGGATAAGGTAATTTAAATTGATGCCCCGTGATGTATAAAAATTAATACAACGCAATGCATAAATTGGATTAGATTATTTAAATCGATGTATCACGATGCATAAATTGATGCAACACGATGCACTGAGTGAATGATCTGTAGCCCACATTCGGTATATTAAGGGTATTGTAGTCTTTTTCCTCAAAAGTGTACTTTTCCAGTAAAACAAAACATACATAACATTGTAGCGGTTGAAACTTATTAAAGTGGACCGGCCCGAATTTTACCCCACAATATTTGCCAACACTATTCTGTGCCGGCTCAGAAATTTATTGTAAACCTTTTATTTTGATAAGCACGGACAAATTGATGAAATTTGTTATTATGAGGTTATGAAGATGAGTCTTTATTTGCTCCAACATAAATCTTTTTAAGGCACAAGATGTGTATAATAATGTTTCTTTAAAATTCTTTGTGCGTTTGTTTAATTTTCATTTTGGACCAGATTTAATATATCTTATACATTAATTTTTTGAGTCCACTACTTGGTGTTAAATAAACGCACCCGTGCGAATGTGGCATTATACAAAGTATATATCCTTTATTTGGAAGTAGTCCTAATGACTCATCATTTTTGGAAGAAAAAGCTATATTGGTTTTGACTCTTGATGTTGTTAATTCAATAAATGATTACATGATATTGAAAAACAATTCAGAAAGAAGATTGTATTTAAGCTCATATTCTTTGTGTCATTCGGATGGAAATGTTTATCTTTTGAATGATATACATACTTCTAAATGTTTAAATAAGATTTCATGTTCTCATGTTCTGGAATACTAAATCATAAGTTAAATTTGAATGTTGGAACTCCAGTAATGTTGTTTCGTTACATAGACCATTCCCTTGAGTTTAATGACACGAGGTTAATTATTATAAAACTGAGAAATCATGTTTTAATAGGTTGAGTTCTTTCAAATGACATTTACGATGATACTATTTTTATTAAAAGAATGAATGACTCCATCTGATCATATAATATTATTCAAATTCCAAAGAAAACAACTTTCGTGATGGCGACTTACCTAATGTTTATAAATAAAAGTCATGATCTAATATATGACATCTTAAAAAAAAACATGTTTGATATGTGATAGTGATAGTTATAATAGTCGTACATATTCAACGACAAATGTTGTGTATAGAGAAGTATTTCAAAATTTATATTAAAAAAAAATCATATTTATGCTATTGTGTATCTTTGATTTAATTGTTTATTGTTTTTTAATATGATTTTACTCCCGTGACCGTGCAGCATACGGGTGAATCACTAGTTAAATGATGTTAGAGAGTGAATTGTTAAGTGGAAAGATAAAATACTAGTGCAACTTAACTACATTAAATGAACTTAAATATGAGTATATCAGTCTTTTTATAAATTTCCTTAATCTGTGTGAAAATTATTAAAACGACACTTATTTTGAAACAAAAAGAGTAGTTAATTAGTTTTTCTTTATTTGTGTGACAAGTCAAACATGACGAGAAGGAAATATTATTTTAAGCAAAAATGTTAGGTTTAAACTAATATTACCACTATTGTTACCACTAAGGCTTGTTATATACCAAGTGTGTTTGGCAAAACACACATTTGGCCACCCAACTTTCCAATTTTTTTCAATTCGACACCAAAAGTTTGAAATATCTATTTTGACCATCCAATTATTGTTCTATTGCAAGCAAGCCCATTTTCTAACGGGCGTCAGCCCAGGAAGTTAATTTTAGATGAAATTCCTTTTTTGCCCTTATAAAAAGGAGTCCAACTGTAAATAATATAACTTTAGGGGTTACATGTACGGGTCAACAATGTTTATTGTTGATCTTCATCTTCTGGGAAAAAAACCCAGCAACCTAGATCCATCCACATCGATCTCTTCTCTCTACGATTCTCTCAAATGCAAAGGGAGAAAAAAAAACGGCACTTCCCAACTACAGAGGATCCGAACCATTGATTGGTCAACATATATTCTCCACTTCTAATATTTAACCCTAATTTTTGTTTGCAGAAGACCAATTAGGAGACCCTCCTAATCCATGGTGTGTACGGTTGATTTCAGGAATATAGATGAAGGCTTCGGTGGCAAAACCTACAAGCGACAGAGATCCAAACAACAACTTAGTTAGAAAATACACGAGGACGGTGATGTTTGGGGCTCTATAGATGTCGACGACGCCGAAGTGGAAGCAGCCTAGGACTCACTGATTTCCAGATCTAAGACATTCCATCTTCTCCCTCCCTCCCCCAATCGCTATCAGTCACTATCGCCTTCATTGGAGCCTAAGATTGACACACACGCATACACATCGAATATGGAAATAGAGTCTGCACTGAAGTGGAAGCAGCCTAGGACTCACCGATTTCCAGATCTGGGTCTTTCCATCTTTTCTCTCCCTCCCCCAATCGCTCTCAGTCACTACCGCCGTCGTCGGAGATTCAGATTAACACGCACACCGAAGATGAAAACAGAGTTTGTGGTTTGGGCGCACTTTTGCCGGACGTGTCTAAGGGAATGATCGAAGTTGACACGCATCGTGGTTTTATTCATTATTTGGTAAACAATGTCGTTTTGGGTAGTATTATGAGATTGTTTGGCGGGGATAAGTGTAGTGACGTTAACGACGGTGGTGGTGATAAAGATGACTGAGTCGGTGCTCAAGATAGGGAAATCACATAAAGTTAACGCTATTGGGTACGTGGTTTGTACAATAACATGGGCAAAATAGGGAAATCACATAAAGTTAATGCTATTTTCTAACGGGCGGTAGAAAATAGGCTCGCTTGCAACAGAACAAAAATTGAGCGGCCAAAATATATATTTCAAACTTTCAGTAGCCGAATTATAAAAAAGTGAGAAAGTAGGATGGTCAATTTGTATGTTTTGCCAATGTATTTTAGTGAAAGATAACATCGCTCTTTACTAAAATTTGGTGGAAATAATAGTGATAAAAGTAGATATAAATTTAACATTAATGTTATTTTAAGTGATAAATAATCCAGCAGCAGACGCAGGGGTGGCTCCGCGACTGAAAGTCTTCACGAGAGTTGACGGTGAAATGGTCTTTGTTGACCAAATTGGATAACGTGTAATAATGGAAAATATAATGCAGCAATTATTGTTGGAAGTAGGATGTTATATGATCTCTTTGACAAATACGTATCATTTATGGTTTCAAAGACTTTTTATACAAAAATAGTACTCCCTCCGTCCCTAAATAATTGTCCTGCTTGACCCGACGTACAATTTAAGAAAAAATAATTGACTTGATTATTTATATTAGTTTAATGTGTAGTTTTCATTAATATCCATGTATATGTGGCCCATAATTAAAGTAGAGTGAAAAAGTAAAGATAAAGTGGTAAAAGTGATGTTCTAAAAAGGTAAGTTTCAAAGTGGACAATTATTTTGAGACGGACGAAAAAGGAAAGGAGGACGATAATTTAGGGATGGAGGGAGTAATTAGAAATTGAAGTATGCATGTAAATGAACAACTTTAATGTATGGATTGATACCATTAATGGATAGAATCTATTATTGAAAACGATTTAAAAATGATACTCCCTCCATCCCTAAATAATTGTCCTGTTTGACCCGGCGCACAGTTTAAGAAAAAATAATTGACTTGATTATTTATATTGGTTTAATGTGTAGTTTCCATTAATGTCCATGTATATGTGGCTCATAATTAAAGTAGAGTGAAAAAGTAAGGGTAAAGTGGTAAAAGTGATGTTCTAAAAAGGTAAGTTTCAAAGTGGACAATTATTTTGGGAAGGACGAAAAAGGAAATGAGGACGATAATTTAGGGACGGAGAGAGTATTTAATAGACATGTGTACTAGCATGTATGGATAAATGTTTTAAGATTAATAAATATAATTAATGATGAGTTGTAAAATATATTGCGATAATAATACTCATTATATACATTTTCTTTCTCATTAATTATGTATTCATTACACATTTTCTCTAAAATATGCAATAATGATATTATTAATTGAAATGATATACTCCCTCCGTCCCTAAATAATTGTCATGCTTGACCCGGCGCACAGTTTAAGAAAAAGTAATTGACTTGATTATTTATATTGGTTTAATGTGTAGTTTCTTTTAATGTCCATGTATATGTGACACATAATTAAAGTAGAGTGAAAAAGTAAAGGTAAAGTGGTAAAAGTGATGTTCTAAAAAGGTAAGTTTCAAAGTGGATAATTATTTTGGGACGGACGAAAAAGGAAAGGAGGACAATAATTTAGGGACGGAGGGAGTATTAAGAAAAATGGTAGAAATTTTGTATCTCAAAATTTTTAGAGACATTAATTAAGACATCTCAAAATAAAAAGTGAACATTTATTCGGGACGGAGAAAGTATAAGGGACCGTTGTCCAATTAACATGTAGGTGGCTTGAACCAAATACTATGTGCACACTCTTGCTCGGTTGGGTCGGGTAAACTCAACACGGTCGTAGGCGTTTGAGCAATGTCTCAAGCAAGGTTCTAAAAATCGTTAGGCGGTCGCTAGGCGGCACACTAGCGCCTAGCGCCTAGGGGACTAGTCGGGGCGTAATCGGGGTCTAGGCGAGGCCTAGAATTAATGCATAATTACCATTTTTTTTGATAATTTAAATCAAAGATCAAACACATTGACTACAAATTTAATTTTTTTCATGTTTATCATTTTATCAAACACTTGTCTATATTTGTAAAATGAACAAAAATATACAAACCTACATTTAATCTCAATTCTCAATAACTCAAAAGCAATAAACTAGCCAAGTTTAGAGTTTTAAAAAAAAATTACTCCACATACCTACTGCCCCTATAACCCACAATCTAACGTATCCTCTCTAATCCCTTCTCATTCTAAATTATGAGTCTCGAAACAACCCCCTTCTTCTTTATCTTTTTTTCTTCTTCTTTCTTCTATCTATTCTGCACCCAAAACGAGGTGCCGATTTGGTCGACAGGCGACGATTAAGAAAGTCGTCGGCGTAGATAGGGGCCTAGCGCTGGGCTTAAAGGCTCATTAGTGAGTTTTGAACACCTGGTCTCAAGTCAAGGTGGTCTTAATTTTTTGGACAAAGTTATTTGGATATCGAATTAGAAAAATACTCCATTTGTTTTTAAATAAGTGTCGTTTTAGCAATTCAATTAAGAAAACTTATAAAATTAGGACTGACATACCCTTATTTAAGTTCATTTAATATAGTTAAGTTGCACTAGTATTTTTTCTTTCCTTTTAACAATCCGCTCTCTGACATTATTTAATTTGAAAGTAATAAATAAAAGAAGTTTTGGCAAAATATGAACAAATGTTTTTTAAAATCCTATAACGACACTTATTTTGGAACAAAAAAAATTCACTAAAATGACACTTATTTTGAAACAAAAGGAATACTAGGCTATACATGTGCGATGCACGGTTTTAAGATTGTTTTTACTAAAGTTGCTCATAATAAGAGAATTTTCCAAACTCGTTATAATTACAATATTTTGAACAAATCTAAAATACCGTAAATACTGAAATTAATATATAAATATTTAATACAATAAAAAAGAAACAACTTAATTAAATGAATCTATTATCTTATGAAATTATTGTAGAGATGGGGAAGTAATATGAATTACAAATTTACTTAACCAACTACAACTTGATCAACTCAATTTACTTTAAGATAAAGTAAAATAATAAAATTAATAGCTTTTTAAATGTATAGAATAGTTAGTAATTTAAAAATAGTTAACAACTGAATACTTTCTATCTTAAATTTAAAATAAATAAAAATTGAAATAGTAAGAAATTGAATGTATTTTTTATTATTCCTAAAAATAATTAGCTTTATTTAATTATGATATTATGTTATTATCCAAAATTTTGACCAATGTTTAAAGATTCTTAATTGAAAACAACTTTATATTTCAAAAGTTTATGATGCAAAAGAATCAAGAGACCTGACAATATGATATTTACATGCAACATCATTTTACATTAATTTTTTGCTATGTTTCTAGTCATAAAACTTACTAAAAATTGACAAAAAGATATAGTATTGTAAATGTCGATTAACATGGTTAAAATATTGAATTCTTGAATATTAAATTCTTTTATATACAAACGCATAGATGAGTTTAATACATACAAAATAAAAATAAGATTACAACATTAGAAACATCTTCTGTTTTTCTCTTAATAAGATTTTGTGGAATATTTCATTATGATCAAAAAATTATACAATCTAAATATACTAAAAAAATAACTAAATGAAATCCTAGGTGATATATATGTATGTCTAATAGCTTATCGATGACACAACACTCGATCTGTCTTTGCTTGACATGCATGTTTTGTTGAAAGAAAACATATATGCATGATTAAAAAAAAACACACACACACATGCATTAGTCTTATAACAACATTAAAGAATTCTAAAACATGTTATAATTGGTAAGTTAATTCGTTATATTGTAAAAAAAAAAAAAAAAGCACACACACAAACATGTACGTACTTTAATTTTCTCATTCACTTTTAGAATGTATGTGATGCGTCCAAAATAGTTCTAGGACATACTGAGCTTAACAAATTAGATATTTGGCTTTCAATTCTATCCAAAACCTTCAAGGCCCAACCCTAAAAGGCAAACACAAACTGTAAACTTGGCAGGAGCTTACCCTGCAAATGCACTCCGGCGTAAGAATCAGTTATCACTTAGTTTGAGTAAGCAATTTGACAGAGTTTAACCTTAGTTAAGAAATCACATACCTCCCTCCTTCGTTTTGAGGGGTTTTTATAGGCTTACTGGTGAGCTGAGTTAACTGCCCATTCAATGCTTGTGCATATAAAGCGGGCACATTAAAGGTCACGTTCAACTGAACAGTCATATCTTGAACGTGGTGGCGGGTTTCCTGGAGGTAACCACCCACGTCCTAGACAACCGTTACCGAGTTACCGAGCATGGCGATCTCGATCGCTTAAACCTTGCTCGCTGTAAATTAAGCCCTTATTCGCAACATACTAGGCCCCAAGCTTCTGGGGTAAAGATGCTTATCTGAGGGCAGAGCAATTTGCAGGCTGAACACTGCTAGTTGAATACTTGGACTTAAATCATGAAGAATGCACGTACTTTGCTTGTGGCCGAGAAAGGTGTGCTGTGCACGTGACCAATGCTTGAGCCTTTTGGGCCGGGCAGCTCAGTATGTGTGTTCTATTGTAAAACATGTAAAGAAAAAAAAAACACAACTAAGCAATTTGAAAACTAATAAATTTGAGAGAAGTAAGTTAAAGTTTAAGAGGAATTAATTACAATGGTTAAACTCTGTTATAAATGATGGTGGAGTAGTTATCAGTCGTCTAATATTATTTATGGATATATATAGGTAAGAACAGAGGTTGTTTAAAGGATATAAACATAATTTGAATTTTAAAGAGATTTTTTTAGAATGGATAATTAAATTTAAATTTAAAAAATATTTGTTTGTTATAATTTTCTTATTAATAAAATAAATGAAAATCACATAAATAAATTTTATCCTATTTGATTTGTACGGTTTATTGATGAAATTACAAAATAGAATAGCAGAATCCAACACTTCTGTATTAAAATTAAATGAATCCAACATTTAATCAAAATAAAAGTAGGGGAGTGAAAATGATGAGAATTGAATATCAAGCGAAACACGTACAAATTAAATCTAATAAAATATATATTAAACTAATCGATTTCGAAAAGGAAAAAAAACTTTTACAAATAAACTTTTACACGTAAAACTTAGCATTTAATCAAGTAAAAAACCTTTACCATTTCACAGTAGTGACACGTAGTAACCGATTTTGGTAGGAAAAAAAAACTTTTATGCATACAACTTTTAAACGTAAAACTTAACATTTAATCCAAATATTTTTTTTACCATTTCACAAGAGCGTGACACGTGGAAGCACATCATTCCTTTACAGCTATTAGAATTTCACAAAAATCCGACACGTGACAGTAGTGACTTCTATTTAATAATAGTTAATAGATTGTGTAACTAAATTACCTATTGATATACGATTTCTCCAAGTTTTACATCAACGACTCATAAAAATGGATTTCGGTTGGCTTAAAAAAAAATAGAGTACTTATGCATTTGAAAATGTGAGAAAAGGAACTTACCTACAATTTAACTGATGTGAGTAAATATACATTTTCCATTTTATTCGACAAACAGAATTACTCACCGTTTGTCGTTGAATAGCAGAACTAGCTCTTCGCCTCCTCGCACTACCGTCTAAGGCGATGATTCGGTAATGTAATACCTTGATCACCTCACAACTCAAATATTTCACCTCATTACCCCACCGTCTGTGGTGGTGATTCGACAATGTAATACCCTGACCTCACATTTAGTAGACCTGAAAAACGTGTCTCTTATAAGTGGCCACCTATTATTATTGAACACTAGCTCATTCATCAACTTTGGGGGTCAAGAGGGACATTAAGTAATTAAGTAGGGAGATTTTAATACTTTGATTTCACATCTAATATATGCGAGAAACGTGCGTCTTGTAAGCGACAACCTACTACTACTAGGCAATAGCAGTGCTCACGGACTTTAAATTAACAAGATATTTAGTAGGTGAATGCATGATTTGTACGTAACAGACCGAACTTTTGGGTCAAGGGCGATTACAATCGAATTCTCTCAATGATGATTTAGTGAATCCTCTCGGCTACACCATTATGTATGATGTATTAGGAACTATATTGTCATACAAAATTGCATGTTAAACAAGAATTAAATTAAACTTCTTTAAAATATACTCCATTTCAATGTTAGCAAGAACACAATTTAATTTGTATCATTTCTCTTTTTAAATATGAAAAGTCTCTACTACCACCCATGGCCACAGTCCTATGGTCACAATCATCAGGGTATGCCTTTCTCTAGCAACTTTAACTATCTAGCTAGCGATGAGCCAACCCAAGAATCTTTTTTCAAAAACAGGATCCAACCGGGTAGATAAGAGGATCATTTGTAAAGTTATTAGATCAGTTTGCTCGATGCATAGATGGGGCAGAAAGAAAGGAGCTAAATCGTTTAGGGAAAAATGAAAAATCAATGAGAAGCTTAGAGAGACTACAAGGTGGATAAATTAAAAAGCAAACATAAATTAAGGTTGAACCTAAAATCTAAAAGCAAAAACTTTGGAAAGACCGTGTTACAGATATGTTTGTAAGAAGATCCCTCGATCGATTCACTGTGGGTTGAGTTGTGAGAGAGTGCGACTCCGTCTTACGAACAAGAGACGTACTCCAATCTAAAGCACTGTCAATAAAAACTAAGAGCTAATAAAGATAATTGTTCTATCAAGCCACAAAAGCAACCATGTATTCGCAAACAACTAAATGCATTTCAACCTCAAGCACCACCTACAATTAGACAACATGTATATATATATTGGTATTATGGAAACGTTCACTTATAACAAACCACATGTAGTTTGTTTGGTTATGTTGTATCTTATTTGTGAACATTTCTATATTACTATATATACACATGTGGTCTAATTGTAGGTGGTGTCATGAAATGTGTTAAGTTGTTAGCAAATACATGGTTGCTTTTGTGTTTTGATGCAACAATTATCTTTATTAGCTTAGTTCATCTAGTTTTTCATGTCAGTGAAATTGAAAGGCAATGCAACATTTGCTCCAACAGCATCTCTAGTTGTTTCTAATAATTCATAAGGTCGGACCAAATGTTCATTTCTTTTCATAAGTACTTTAATGTGTACTTCACACCAATTTGATCAAATTTCTTCGCTACCTACTTCTAGTGGTATCTAAGATGTGATCCCATCCTTTAGCTACAATCTCAGTAGGATCCCAATTCCATCCTAAATGTTAAAATCAAAAAATGCTTACAATAAAAGCCAATATATTTCAATGATCAAACAACATGCATGTAAGCGTAACTACACATTCATTTTCCAATTCCCTAGAATGTTTATAGAGCCAAATCATAATACTCTAGGCGATAGAAAGAAAGTAAATCAAATATCATTGTAATTTGTTAGAAGAAAATGAATACACAAAAAAATGAAACGAAACTGACAGTTCGAACTGTTTGTGCACCTCTCGAGAGGTTACAATATCAAACACTTTTACAATTGATATGCTAGAAGTAACAATAACAAGATTTTCTTGTTGTGCACAATAAAAACTTTTGCAAACAATTAACAGTATAATATGATCAATCACAAAGAAGAGAGAGAGATTGGGGCCAACGACTATCGAAATTTTATTAGAGCCAACCTTGAAAACGTTTTAGGGATACAACTATTTATATGAATACAATAGAAACCCTAAAACCCTTAAAACAATTAAAAATGGACAAAGCGACAAATTGCCAAAAACGGGACTAGGCGGTCGTCTAGTCCACAATACTAAGGCAGCTTATATTCCAAAGCAGCTTGGTGCGAAGAAATCATGACTAGGCGGTTGCCTAGTCCTTAACACTGCGACCGCCTTGTCTCAAAACCCGACAATTCGTACCTCGGAGGGAACTCGACTGTTACAGGTAATCAGTCATCGCATTCTCAACATTTCCTTTTCTTTTTTACAGAAATAAATCTTGGCAGCCTTACGACCCTCTAATTAACGCTTTAAATATATCCAACACCATCTAAGGAGATTTGTTGTAAAACCACAATCTAGAGGGTTAAACCTAGTTTGAAATTGCTGATACTTATTTCAAATGTCAAGAGACAAGTGTTGATGAAAGTAGTTTTTCAGTTGAAATTAGGTTTTTTGTTGTGCTTTTAGCCTTTTATGGGATGCCTACTATAAGGCATCCTATTAGCATATATAGTAATAGGAACCAAGAGTTAGGTATATAGTTAGACATTATAGTAATAGAATCCTATAGAAAGGCCAAGCCAATCGGTTAATGGGATACCGCTTATAAGATCTGATTATGAGAACTTGAAAGTTGGCCTCATTTTTTTAAAAACAAACAATTTCCTCTAGCCATTCAAACTCAAGGTACCACCATTGGGTTGTCCCAAAAGAAAAAAACCATTATGTTGAAGATATGGTGATGCTAGTAACAGTGAAGATTTTATAAATGAGCTCAACAGGAGAATGAATGAGGTAGTATGAAAGGCTGATAACATTGAATACCTTCTATTGATTTGTATTTTTGTGTATTACAGACTAAAGCCTTGCATCACTATATATACAGACTTGAAAGATAAAAAGCAAAACAGAAAAGAAACCAAAATAACAACCTGAAATAACTAACTACAAAGAGCAAAATTACATAATGGCCCTTAAATAATCTAGCTATTACTTCCAAGTCTGCAACTTTCTAATGTGGTTGTATTGACGAATCTCTTCCATTTTGAATTCAACTCCTCATATTTGGCCCTAGCTTGAACATGATAATCTGGTTTGATTTTCAAGTTATTCAATCTCCTTGAAACACCATTCTCGTTAATACCCTCCCATAAGTTGAGGGTGTATGAATACTTATAATCCTCAACTTGGAAAGGAAGTTCCATTCCAAACTCTTTCCTAAAAACATTGTAAAAATATCTGCTAGTTGATTCTTGATAGAGATATATTGCAGTTATACAAGACCATACTTAATTTTCTCGCAAATGAAGTGATAGTCCAAATCTATACGCTTGGTCGTGGTGTGATAAACATGATTGTTGACTACTGCTGTGGCTGAAGAACTATCACAATGCATTGGAATAGATGTTGGTAACTCTACTTGTAGATCCTTCAATAGGCTACGAAGCCATGTAACTTCACAACTAGCTGTGGTTAAAGCCCTGTACTTGAAACAACAGATTGCTTCCTGGAATGCTAGGATATAAAAGACTTTCCCAACATCATACAAAAACTTGTGATGGACTTTCTATCATTAGGGCTACCAGCCCAATCACTGTCATAGAAAGCTTGTAGGCGAAGTTGATTGGCGTAAGGCAAATAAATCCCTTGTTACGGTGAAGCCTTGACATACATCGAGGATCCTGTGAAGAGCTTTCAAATGAGTGTGCCTAGGAGCTTGAATAAACTAACTTAAACATTGTGCTGCAAAGGCTAAATGAGGCCTTGTGACTGTTAGGTATATCAATTTCCCAACCAACTATCTATAGTTTAAAGGATTATCCAGAAGGGTACTTTCATCGAGCAAGATTTTCCATTGGGGTCATAGGGAATAGTTAGGGATTTTGTGTCCATAAGATACATGTGCATCTTCCACCAGTTCCAATGCATACTTCCTTTGGTTCAATTGAAAACCATCTAGATCTTATTACCTCAATGCCAAGGTAATTAATATACTTGATGGGCCCTAGGTTTTTTTTATGTTGAATGTCTCATGTAGGAGTTGTTTAAGAAAATTAATGGACTCCTTATCATTTCCTGCCACTAGAATTAAAGCTGTCAAAATGGGTAAACATGGCGAGTTGCCCATGGCCAGTAGGAAAGCCCGCAGTTGTAAGCCGGGCGGGAAAACCCCAAACTTGATGGTCCTTGAATCCCTAGGCCCAATCCGCCCGGCGTGAGAGTCATGAGGCAAACGGAAAGCCCGCAAAAAATGAATTTATTTGTTTGTTTATTTATTATCAATTATATACTAATTAATCATTATATATCAATAAACCAACAACAGATTACAGAGCTTAAACAAAACACAAATGGAGATCAAGTAAAATAGAAATGGAGATCAAACAAACTAAACAAAAATGGGGGCGATTAGGGGAAGCCGCGAACGTGGGAGAGGCAGAGAACAGAGAGACGGTGTTGTCGTGCTGGATCTGAAGCAGGATGGTCAGATTTTAGAGACGGGGAGCGAGAGAGAAAGAGAGACACGACGTACGCGTAGAGCCGGATGGGAGAGAGAGAAAGAGAAAGCGAGACCAAGATCCAGATCTACCAGAGCCGGAGGAGCCACTGCCATGTCGCTGACGAGGTGGCACAATCATCGAAAGAAGAAAGTCAGAAGTCGTGTGCGTCGCGACGTGCTGTGCCTTGCGCCCTTGCCTGTGCGTGAGCCGTGCCCATGAGTGTGACAGAGAGATGTCTGGGTGTGAGAGACTGAGAGGTTTTCAATTTTGACTTTTTGAATTTTGAGTGATTCGGTGATTCCTATTTCCTAAATACTAATAGTCCTAACTAAATGATGGAAATGGAATGGGCCTTGGGCCTTGGCAGTTGGGCTGTGCTACTTTACTATGTAATGTAATGTAAATGTTTTTAATTTTTTAAAGAAATGTAAGAAAGTGCGGGCGCCCGCCTGCCCCCTCGCAAAGCCCGTAGCCCACACGGGTAAAGCCCGAAAAGCCTGTTTTCAAACGGATATCTAATACACAGCCCAACCCGCTTCCTAATGGGTGGCGGGCGGGTATGCCTGGGCTGACCTATTTGACAGCCCTAACTAGAATGTCATCCACATAAACCAACACATTTGTGAATTTAGACCTTTCATTATTAGTAAAAGGAAAGTAGTCTGCCAGAAATTAGGTGTGGTCATGATTCAATAGGACCTCAGTTAGTTTGGATAACCATTGTCTTGATGCTTGTTTCAATCCATATAATGATTTCTTTAACTTGCAAACTCTTTTGGGATTCTTTAGAGGTCTGTATCCTAGAGGAAAGTTCATATACATTTCTTTTTCCAAATCTCCATGTTGGAAAACTTTATTTATATCTAATTGGTTTACTTCCCATTTTTGGACAGCAGCAATAGCAAGAATATTTCTGACAGTGACCATTTTGGCTATAGGGACAAATGTTTCTGAATAGTCAATTCCTCCTATTTGGTTATATCCTTGAGCAACTAGTCTTGCTTTGAGTCTTTCCACACTACTATCTGAGTTTTGATTGACCTTGTAGACCCATTTACGTACCAATGGCCTTCTTTCCTTGAGGTAGATCTACAATGTCCTGTGTGTCATTGTCTTCAAGAGCAAGGATTCCTTGATTCATAGCCTCTACCCATTCTATGTTTTTATGGCCTCATTGTAAGATTATGCTGTCATTATATGTGATGAGAATAAGGTGGATTAGTTTGTTTGGCAAAGATGGAAGAAGCCACATAATCTTTTAATTTAACAGAAGGGTATTTGGTTCTGCTGAATACTCTGGGAATCTGTAAAGTAGGAATGTTATTGGCAGGTGCATCTTGTGTGTTTAGGGCAAGTTCAATTTCTTCTTGAGCACTGGAATCATGTTGAGTGTTTATGGTGGGAGAATCATCGTGTGAGGGGTTTATGTCACCGAGTGTCTTCGGGGAGTAGATTTTGTTTTGATGAAAGGAAAATGAATTCATGAAATACAACATGCCCGATGATGAAGACCTTCTTGGTTTCAAGATTATATAAGACATATCCCTTTTGGCATGTAAGATAACCAAGGTGGATATTTCTAATGGTTCTGCCACTCTGGGGGAAAATTTGTCTGTGGAGTGGATATAAGCAAATCACAAACAACCAATAGTTCTTAAATGATTATATGTAGGTGTGGTTTTAAAAGGAGTTCGTGAGGAGATTTAAATTTGGTTGATGCATTAGGTATCCTGTTTATGATATGGGTGGCGAAAAGGCAATAACCCTAGAAGCTGTATGAGAAGTCCAAAATGAAACCTTATAGCTCTAGCCATCTCCGGGAGATGTTGGTGTTTCCTCTCCATAACTCCATTCTGTTGGGGTGTCTCAACACAAGAACTTTGATGTGCAATGCCTAAATTTGTAAGGTAAGGTATAACTTATGAGTTATAGAACTCGGTTCCCTCATCGTCGTGCACAACTTAATGATGGTTTGAAGTGATTTTGAACATAGACATTAAATTGCTTTAAGAAAGTAAGCAAATGAGGTTTAGTGGATATTAAAAGGTCCACACACCTTTGGAATAATCATCAACAATGGTCAAGAAATATTTGCAACCATTCATAGTGATTTTCCTATATGACTCCCATAGATCACGATTGAATAAGATCAAAACAACCATTGCTTTTAATACTACTAAGATTGAAAGGTATCTTGTGTTGCTTGGCTAAAGGGCATAATATCACACATGTCAATAGATTCAATACAAAGGTTTTCATGATTACAAAGAGAAGATAAAGGAACTGATACACCCGGCCCAAACCGGGTCACAAGCTAGGCCCGAACTAGCATCACGTGCTGGTCATGGACATAATATCTCGGGGCCCACAGTAAAGATGAGACAGCTCAACAGCACGAGCAGAAACAACATAACCCTCAAACCACTCAAACTGGCGGGCGAAGGCCTTGCTGTCAGGCCGACCATGCCATGATGAGGAATCATACTTGCGTAATAACAAAGGAATCGATCTTACTTTGCCCAGACCTAGTCGAGCACCACCCGCCTTGCCCGGCCCGACTGGGGACCGATCTTGAGACGGACAAGTTTGGAGATCAATACAAACAGAATAATCAGGCAGAGCCTTGCTCGCTCGAGCACACACCAAGCCGGGGACGCTGACAGCTCACTTCCTAAGGCAAGTCGAAGGTTTCCATGATTAGGCAAAACACTTGCCTTATCAACTCCTATATCTGCGGCCTCAACGCCAGCCGCTTACGCCAGAATCAAGGGATCTCTCCCTTGATTATCTCGGCGATTATGGAAGAAGAATCTAGGCAGTTCAATTACCTTGAGGGCCTATAAATACCTCTCCATAATCATTAACAAGGTACACACACACTTTCTTGAGCCTCGTTACTCTGTCAATTTGCTTCAGCTTGACAATCACTCGATACATGCTTACTCTCACGTCGGAGGGTTTCGCGAGGCCTTGCCTTGCCTTCACTCAGTGTTCTTGTGATCTTGACGGGCTCGGAAAGTGCTCTAGCCCGGATATCCTACCCATTTCAAGGGCGGCCCAAAATTGCACTTGCACTTTGCCTGCCACATCGGTTTGGTTCGTTCTTGAGAAAGCAGTTTAAATCACTTCACTACATTTCTCAGGTAAAATCTTTCACAATTCTTATTCTTGATAATGGTGGAAAGGGTAGCAAACACCATGCCAAACCATAAAGCAATCAGCAATTTGGCGGCCGCCAAAGTTTGGAAACAACCCTCCCCGAGCACCGCACGGGGGTGCAAACCGAGGAACAAAAGGTGGGTGCCGGGCTGCCGAGGCGGGCGGCTCATGGCAATGAAGTGCCATTCATTGAGGGGCAAATCTCCCGACATGCCGGCCAGGCCAGGCAAAATAGCGTGATGCCGGTACGGTTATAAGCAGAGGCGGGATGCTCGTTCTCAGATCTCGAGGATGCGGCTTAATCGCCGCGAAGAAACGGCCAGGGTAGTCCATGAATCGGCCGGACAGCATAACCACGATCAACAATGCTTCTCTGCAAGTTCGAGCGAGTATTATAGTAAATGTATCGCTCAACCAGACAAGCTGCTCGCTTTGGGCCATGCCGGTACGATGGAGATGTGGCGATACTGTATTGAATGTCCGGCTTTTGTTGGAGATGGCCTGCCTCCCAGCAGTTGCCGCAGCAGAGCGCATGCCAATCGTTCATCTGAGTGCGGCGAGTGGAGACAAAGCATCTTAGATGACGGTGAGGAAGCGGAATCTGACCTTGACATCATTCAGCCGGCGCCACCATCGCCCAGAGAACTATGCAGAGAGGAGAGTCGGCCAGTAGAGATCGGGGAATGTAGAGGTTGAAGCCGCAGTGACGAAATCTGGCTCGCGTCACTCGGGGAGGTGGGTTCCTCTGCGCCCACCTTTGCCGCGTAATGCGTGGCGATACCTCGGATCCGCCCGTTCTTGAGGAAGTGACGGAGGGCGAAAGAATGGAGGCTATGAAAAGGGACATGGCAAAACAAATGGCGAGCCTAGGCGTGGCCAAGCTTGGTTATGGCGCCATTAAGCGGCTGGAGGCGGCCACTTTCACTCGAAAGTGAAAATCGCCACCGCAGCGGGGATCATCTTCCACAATTTGACAAATATTTTGGGAAGCCAGCAGACAACGATTAGCTCCGTCGTTTGAGGCACAAGTCGGATGGTTCTGAGATATTGAAGCCTTGAAAATGCGGGCATTCGAGGAGCCCCGAGGGAAAGGCACAAGCACAGTTGGGCGAGTTCCCAGGAACCATTGGGAGGCTGAGGCGGTGCTCAGAAAAGTTCTGGAAGAATTCGGCAATGCGAGGCCCTGACCAGAAAAATCGTTTCGACCTTGCTAAGATCAAGCGAGGGATGCAGATCCTGACGGTTACGAAAAGGTTCGAGGAGATGCTCGAGCAATTGGCCGCGACAGTGACGGAGATAACATTTTGCTATCTAAACAACATGAGGCGGGGACCTGAAGACCATGCTAGATGAACCGGGGGCTTCTAAAGGCGAGTTCTTTGAACTCTCATCTATTTTGCTTTCGGCCAAGGCGTCAAGCGGATAAAGCCAAAGGAAAAGACAAGGCTCGGGCGGCTCGGCCTCGCCAGGTGACGAGGCCGGAGAACTGCGCCCTTCGAGCAAGATAGGAAAATCATCGACCCAGGGCAAAGGTTGTTCGGGGAATCTCGGTTTACCCGTTAAACACGGCAGGGGAAGAATCATGGGAGATGCCTTGCATCCTCCTCTTGATCCAGAGCTCGAGTATACTCGAGACAACACAAATCTTGTGAATACCACCATGGCCTTGCCACTGCGAGGGGTAAGGTGTTGAAAAGAGAGATCAAAGCTGATCAATGCGGGCAAGTTGGCCGCTTCAAGAAAGACCGAGGAGTGAAGGAAACAATGCCAACAATAATCGAGGGAGACCCCAGAGGAAGGCGGCCGGGCCCTCAAATTCGGGGGTGATAAACATGATTCGAGGAGGAGCTCAGAGTCAACACCGCATTGGGAAACACATATATTCCTTGTCAGGCGTCAGCGCCTTAATCGGCAGGCGAGGGGCCGAGCATATGTTTTCTCGGCGAGCTAGCAAGCACTCCATTGGCATCGGCGGCCACGGTCATTTCTGCCTCGTCGACAATGGCGAGGTTCACGAGTTTTCTTTGGATCTGGGCGTCGCGAGGGGACATCATGTACTATTCACGCTTGAGGGTTGGAGTTCAGGATACCATGTTAAAGCAGTATTTGGGAAAGCTTGAAGGCTTTACCAATCACGAGGGGGTTAAAGGCACGATCAGCTGGAGGTATTCATGGGTGATGGGGCCCAAACACGGATTGAGATGATCACATTCTTGGTGATCGACACAAATCAAGCTGCGCATTTAGGTGCTTTCGGCGATGGCAAATTCGGATGGTCACCTCGATTCCCACGAGAAAGCCAAGTTCTCTGAGAAAATGGAGTGGGGATCCTCAGCCAAACCAGAGCAATGTGGGAGTATGTCAGGGAAGCTCGGAAAAAACGAAGCGATTGTGGACATTCGATCGGTCAATCAGATTCCTAAGCGGGTGGACCTTCCGATCGGTACGCAGCGATCTCATTGAGCCTACCCCGGCATCCCTTCTCGACAACATTGAGCTCGGAGACCATGACTGGCCCAGTGGATATAGAGCCTCAGAGAGCAAGCTCAGCGAGAAACTTCAGAAGCAGCTCAGAAAAGACTCCGAACAAGCCGGCCCAGGCCCTTCTAGGCCATGGGCGCCCTAAACCCACGGGATATTGAGGCTGGACACTTTGCGAGGTCGGGGCAGGCGATATTCAACCCGAGAGGCTGGAAGAAATCATCATCAATCACGCATATCAGG
>JABEVN020000954.1:0-27190 GCA_013146195.2 Codonopsis lanceolata | reverse complement strand
TATTGTCACGGGTGTGCGAGGCTATCTTGCATGCGTTGTGATAAGAAAGTCTTCACCAAAATTAGAAGAGGTTCGGTAGTATGTGAGTTTCGATGTATTTTCTACCGACCATGCTATGCCACCCGATAGAGATAGAATTTTGTATTGAGCTTATTCCGGACTTCACCATTTAAGGCAGGTATAGGATGGCACCAGCGGGCTTAGGAGTTGAAAATTCGGTTGCAAGAACTCTTGAGATTGGCTTTATTAAACCGAGTGTGTCGCCTTGGGCACACGGTCTTATTGTGAGGAAGAAAGATGGAAGTTTGCGGTTATGCATAGATTATCGGGAATGAATAAGGTGACCATTAAGAATAAATACCCACTACCCCACATTGATGACCTCTTTGACCAATTGCAAGGTTCGATTGTGTATTCTAAGCTTGATTTGAGATGGGGTTACTATCAATTGAAGGTTAGAGAGGAAGACATTCAAAAGCGACTTTTCGCTAGATATGGACACTTTGGGTTTGTAGTGATGCCGTTTGGGTTAACAAATGCACCGTGGTGTTTATGGATTTGATGAATCGTGTCTTTCATAGCTATCTTGATTGTTTAGTGGTAGTCTTTATTGATGATATCCTAGTGTATTGAAATCTCGGGAGGAGCATGAGAAAACTTGAGGATTGTCTTGTCTATTCGGGAGAAACACTTTATCTGAAGTTTAGTAAATGTGCCTTTTGGCTTGAAGAAGTATCATTTTGGGGCATATCGTTTCTAGCGGGATAGCCGTTGATCCTTCTAAGGTTGAAGCGGTGATGAATGGAAGAGACCTAGTTCGATTCTTCGAGGTTCGGAGTTTCTTGGTCTAGCGGGTTATTACCGGAGATTTATTGAGGATTTTCTCGGATTGTGACTCTATGACTAGATTGACACAAAAGAATACACCATTTGTTTGGAGCGAGAAATGTGAGGCTAGTTTCCAAGAGCTTAAGAAGGTTGGCGTCGGCACCTATTTTGGCCTTGCCTAGTGGAGGAGATAATTTTGTGATTTATAGCGCTTCTAAGGAAGGTTTGGGTTGTGTGCTGATGCAAAATGGTAGAGTTATCGCCTATGCGTCGAAGTTGTCTACTCATGAGCGAAATTACCCGACACGATTTAGAGTTAGGCTGCGATTATTTTTCGTTGCATAAATGGAAGCACTACTTGTATGGGCTAAGTTTGAGATTTTCACCGACCATAAAAGCTTGAAGTATTTGTTTTCTCAAAAAAGTTGAACATGAGGCAAGAGATGGATGGAAAAATTAAAAGATCATGATTGTACTATTTTGTATCATCAGGAAGGCAAATGTAGCCGGATGCTTTGAGTAGGAAAGTTCACATGTCTTGTATGATGGTTAGAGAATGGAAGATGTTGGAAGATTTGAGATTGGGGTCTAGCATTTATGATAGAGGTATGGTAAAATGTTAGGTAGCTACTGCCAGTTTATTTGGGAAGATTAAAGAAGCCGCGAGGAATGATCGGAGTTGAACAAATTATTGATGGGTTGGTGAGGATGTATTGCACGATTTCGAATAATTGAGGGTACTTTTGACATTTCGAGGTAGAATTTGTGTTCACTGCTAATAATGAATTGAAGGGCAAGTTCTTGATGAGGCTCATAAAGCGAGATACACCATTCACAGGGACACGAAGATGTATTTGGATTTGAAAGCTTGACAATTTTGGTGGAAAAGCATGAAGAAGGAAATTGCGGAGTATGTATCGAGATGCTTGACTTGCCAGCAGGTTAAGGCTGAACATCAAAGGCACCGAGTTTCTACTGACCACTTGAGATTCTGAATGGAAATGGGAGTTTATCACTATGGATTTTGTGACGGGGTTACTGGGCGCTTGCGTAGAGGATTTAATGCGGTTTGGGTTATAGTTGACCAATTGACTAGAATACGCACACTTTATCCCGATTGCGATCACTTATTCGTTGACTTCGGTTGGCGGCCTTGTACATTCGAGGAGATCGTGAGACTTCATGGCGTACTGTGAGTATTGTGTCGATAGAGATCCGAGGTTCACATCAGATTTTGGCGGTCGTTGCGGGAGGCTTTGGGAGGCCGACTTGAAATTGATCTGACTTTTCATCCACAAGCGGATGGTCGATCCGGCGGTTGATTCAAATTTTGGAGGACATGCTTCGAGAGCTTGTGCGAGTGGATTTTAAGGAAGGGATTCTCACTTACCTTTAAGCCAGGATTTGCGTATAATATGACTATCGGTCGAGTATCAAGATGGCGCCGTATGAAGCATTGTATGGGCGTAAGTGTAGATCACCAATTTGTTGGGAATGAAGTTGGTGAGGTGAAACTTTGGGGTTAGAGTTAGTGCAGCGGTCGGTTGAGGCGTGAAGTTGATTAGAGATAGATTACACATCGCTCAAAGTCGACAAAAGAGTTGCAGCGGATAATCGTGGCGGGATCTTGAGTTCCAAGTGGGAGATTGTATTCTTGAAGGTGTCACCAAGAAGGGGTGCGAAGAGATTCGGCAAGAAAGGGAAGCTTACAGAGGTACATTGGCCCATTTGAGATTCTTGAGAAAGTTGGGTCTTTTCGCTTATCGAGTTGCATTACCACCTTCACTTTCGGAGATTCATAATGTCTTCCATGTTTCTATGTTGCGAAAGTATATGAGGGATGAATCCCATGTACTTGAATATGAGGAGATAACATTTGAGCCGGATATGTTCTATGTTGAAAAGCGGTGAAGATTTTGGATACCAAAGAGCAAGTGCTACGAACCAAGAGAATTCCCTTAGTTAAAGTCCTGCGGAGGAATCACAACATTGAGAGCGACTTGGGAAGCGGAGCGGAGATCGCGAGAAGCATCCACATTTGTTTGATGGACTTGGTAAGAATTTAGGGACTAAATTCCTTAAGGAGGGGATAGTGTAACACCCCGGATTCTTGCATGAGCATTGTGTGCTAGCCTTGTGAGAACCCGAAACCTACTTGTATAACTTGTCCTCTATACTTGTTTAACATGATTAGAAGGTGTATTTAACATGCTAGTAGTATCCCTAACATGTTTGACTTGATTGCATTCCTTGATCGAGCCATAATTGTCGTATCGAACGCCTATTGCCTTGCATGCTCTAGTTTGGCTTGTTCTTGCTCGGGCTTTGATCTTTTAGACTTAGCCAAGACCTTGAGAGACTTTTATCATTGTTTTAAGACCCTTGGTACTCATTCCATTGCTTCTTTGAGTTGTTTATGCCTTATATGCGTTATACGTGCAAATCTGGACCTGTTTGACCTAACGTATGGCCTGAGGAATTGTTCCACCATGCCCAAAGAACCGAACATTATGAAGGAGGTTCGGCCTCCACAACCGAACAGAGGTGATTTCCAGCAAAACGAGGATTTTCTGCAACTTTGGTTGATTACGATTGTACCCTTACTAAACCCCTATCCAAAACCCTTTCTAAACCCCACCTAAACCTCCCTAACCCTCATTACTTGTGTCCTAACATTAGTAATATGTTTTAAGAGTGGATTAAAGAGTGCTTAGTGATCAATCAAGCCACAAAAATCATATTTTAAGAGACCACAACATGTTGACACTTGTTCCATTATCTTTTAAACTCAATATACACCACATCTGAAGAGTTTGACCCTCATTTCTCTCCCTCACTCTCCAGAAACGGGATTCATCTCCCTCAAGGCTCTCCCATGGCTTCTTGAAGCTTTCCTCTTTGCCCTCCTTCATTTCTTCTTCCATTGCTCAAGCCACCTCCATAGAAGTGAAGAGCTTGAAGAGTAGATCATTTCCTACCAAATAGATTTCTTCTTTGCTTTCTTGGGTGTAGAATACAAGTAAGTTACTTCTCTTCTTCTTTGTTTTAGTTCTCATTGACCCTAAGGAAAACAAAGCTTATGATGATTGAGGTCAATGAGGACACATATATGCTTCTTATGCCTTTACCTTGTGTTTTGAAAGTATGAGCTTGTTAGAAGCATGTATAGGATGGTTTCATGTCTATCAAAGATTGTAATACTCTTTCATCTTGTCTATTTAGGGTTATGAACATGTTAGAAACATGTATTATATATGTTGATGGAAATGGTGCTATATGAGAATGCCCTAATTTAAGCCTACATGATATGTTGGTATGTTGTTATGTGTTCTATCCTCTAAATTGGACTCTATGATGAATATGAAATACATTGCTATGCCTTGGTGAATTTATGACCTAGATGAACTTAGTAATGGCTTAGGTTGAGTTATGAAGCACATAGCTTCAATTACCCGAAATTCGAAATTTTTAGTAAAGACTCAACAGAGTCGACTCTAGGGAAGATTTGAACATGTTGAACTCTAATTTCAATCCCTACGAAGTTTGGACACCGTTTGGTCGGGTTTACTCAAGTCTAAGTTGAGTTTAATTATGTGCAATTGAACCCGTTGTGATTATTTGGTTATGAGCAATTAATTGCCTTTACATGATTTATGGTAGAGATTAATACCCTACTTGGTCGGTCGAGTTCGCTCTTGTCGAATTCGATCCTTATTTGGTCTTAACGAGTAAATATCTACTTGTGCATTGCATTAAGTCCAGCTGGCACTATTTTGTTTGATTTTTATGTCAGGGTAGGACGATGCATCGCCTTCACGAATTGAGAGATTCGTACTCGCTATGGATCGCCGTACCTGGGACCTCACACACACCTCCACTGTAGGCCACAGTGGGGAAGTAGCCCCTTTGCCGTATCAATACGTGCGTCATAGGCTGCTATTAGCCGGCGGAGTTCGGTATATCGATGCGAAGTCACGAGCATCGTAGTCACGATATTGGGTTAACAAAATTTATTGCAGGGGCTACGTAGCGGCCGTGCCTATACCATATCCTACTTGTATGATTTATTTTCCGCACTTATGTGAATAATGTGCTAAGTGTTATATGATGATCATGAACCATAATTGTGATAAATGCCATGCTATGACATGAACATGCATTTTTAGTAACTTACTAAGTCTTTATGACTTACCCTATTTGTTTGTTTTGTTTTCCTTAGATCCGATCTAAGGAGACGGTTCTCGCTAGATTCGCCGTACTCACGTTTGGTTGCTTGTGAGCTCAAGGTTGCTCTTTTGGGACTTTTGGTAGTTAGACTTTTATTTTGCAAGGACGATGGGAAGCAAGTCACTTAGACTTGTCTTGGGATTTTTTTGTTGTAGTATAACTTAACTACTTGATACTTATAATCTTTTGTATGCCGACTTATATGTCGAGCTTGTTTATATAGTATTGGTTCACTACAGTTTCTTCCGCTTAACACTCTTTTATGATATTATTGTTGTGGTTGTCTCCGGCATGTTGTGGTCGTTGAGGTTATATTATGCATGTGTTATAATTGTAGGAGTAGTTGTTGGGTTCCGGCTGTAATGTCGTCGATGACTTGTTTATCTTAAGTTATTTTTCGGCCAAGTGTAGCCGAGTTGTTAATTGTATGCGATGTTGCGCCACGTGAATTTTATAATCCTACTTGCGCATGCTTGTATTCTTGTCTACTTGGACGGCACGACTTGGGATCTCGCATTGGGGTCCGGGTCGGGTCGTCACAGTGACTTACTTCATATTCTTTAGAAATCAGTCAGTTTATCTCACGAGTTTGATTATTGTTCAATCATACTCCATAAACACTGGTCTTTTGTTGTATACTGATCCATTAGAGATCACTTAGATTTTTAATAAAATTAGTGCACTTCAAAAATCCAAGTTTGACTAACTAGGTAATGGACGTAGCAGTTTTACTGTGAACCACTTCAATTTCTATGTCAGTTATCTCTTCAGTTCTTACAAATTGATCTAACACTTAAGAAGTCTTGATCTACTTAAGTGTCAAGCCAGTTACTTTCATAAATTGTTTACTTAATTGTTCTTCAGCTTCTTCCTTAGATTCAATGATATATTTTTAAAAAAAAAATTTTTTAAACAATTGTGTTAGCCAGCTGATCAATATTCATCAGCTTCAGCCTCTGTAAAACATCAGCCAGCTAACACAGTATCAGATGACTGACAAAATTACAATTTCCGCTACAAACTTATAAAGCTTTTCAAATCCATCCTCAAAATTTTTAAAAGGCTATTCGCCCCCCTCTAGCCTTGTCAGTTGCCAACTGAACTTACAAGTATTAATTGCATAAAGGCAATTAGCTTAGTGCTTAACTAAGACATTTTTTGTTTTTTTATTTTCTTTGTAAAAATAATGCATTGAAAAACATGAATAAGAACAAATTATCTATACATTATTTATGCTCTCTCGATTGCATCATTTTTTCTTTTTGTTGATAAGTAAAAAAGAAAAGGTTAAAACATTGTTGTCGGGGATCAAAACCGAGTCACCCGCGTGACATACAGGAATACTTACCATTACCACTTTACTAAAACAACTAATGGATTTTATTATCATTTTTATAAGGATAATTTCACTTTTGATACCTCAAATCAAGCGTTCGTGATTTTCATCACTTTTGGTACTTTACGTCACTTGACTATCAAAGTTTAACAGCCAACTTGCTATCCCAAGTTAGCAACCAGCTGATCTTGGCAACAGGGGCACCAAATGTGAAATTATGCTATAATTGAGGTACCAAAAGTGAAATTAACCAAAGGCTAGTCGGTTTCCAACCTGATATAGTTGGTTACACGTTAGTATTTCACGGGCAATAGATGGATAGTATCAAAACTAATTAAAATGAGTAACGTTGTTGATGAACATTGATGACCTCGATACCAGTAGTACCAAATGTGAAATTTAGTTATACTTAGGGTACTAAAAGTAAAATTATCCACATATATATATATATATATATATATATATATATATATATATATATATATATATATATATATATATATAACGACAAGGGTGAATTTCTCCCTCCAAAATCTCACTTTTGAATTATTGACTTTTGAGTTACCATTTCACTCTTTCTCTCTTCCGTCTCCTCCATATTTTCTCTCGCATCACCACCATCTCCTCTCTTTTAAATATGTTTAAATATTTTTCTCTCTCTTTAAACATAAAAAATAGTAACTACAACAAAAATAATAGTTCCGGAGTCAAGAAAACAAAAATAAAAGAGGTTAGTAAAATAAAAATAATTTATGGAACAAGCCACTATAAAAATAAAAGCTACAGAATAAACAAAACAAAAATAATTTAATGCGGAGGTTAGTAAAATAAAATAATTTACGAAACAAAAGTTTAAAGCAAATTCTTAAAAATATAGATGTAAAAAAATACGTTAGTAAAATAAAAATATTTGATGGAACAAAAATAATAGTTACAAAGTCAATAAAAACAAAAACAAAAATTAAACTAAGGTTACTAAAAGAATAAAAATAATTAACGGAACAAAATTTTAAAACTAATTCTTAGAAATAGTTATGTAAAAAAAATACATTAGTTAAATAAAAATATTTCATGGAACAAAAATAATAGTTATGGAGTCAATAAAACAAAAAATAATTTAAATTGATGTTAGTAAAATTATAAAAATAATAAACGGAACAAAAGTTTTAAAAAAATTCTTAAAAAATAGTTAGGTAAAACAAAAATATGTTAGTAAAATAAAAATATTTGATGGAACAAAAATAATAGTTATAAAGTCAATAAAACAAAACTATTTAAAATGAGGTTAGTAAAATAATAATAAAAAATTACGGAACATTTTTTTTCCGTAAAACTAATTCTTAAAAATAAAACAAAAATAATAGTTATGAAGTCAATAAAACAAAAATATATAATGGAAGTTATTAAAATCAAAATAATTTACAAAACAAAAATAATTGTTAACAATAAAAATAATTTTGCTATTTTGATTTTAGCTTATTTTTTTCCCAGAAATTTATTTATTCATAAAATACAAATATAATTTAATAAAATAATCATTCAAAAGGAAGAACTTATTTGAGTTCACATTCTATTTGAAGGGCGGAAAAAAATTAAGTTTGTTCGAAGACATTCATTATACAAAGTTTTTGAATAGTATAAAGTGTTCGAGATTGTCAGGTCATGAATTGACACTTAAAATTAGTGTTCAAGTAATGCCATTGAGAAACATTGACGATGCTGCAGGGTTGTACAATGGAACAAGACTAATCATCATAAATATTGAGGTTCACATTGTTGAAACCAAAAATTTGAATGAAAGCAATGTTTGAGAAAATGTTTTTATTCCAAGATTATCATTAACTTATCTGATGTAAGACTGTCTTTCAAGTTTCAAAGAAGACAATTTACATTGCTGGTATAATATGCAATGACAATTAACAAGTTTCAAAGTCAATAATTGCACGCATGTCTCTTTTAGAAAAAAAAAAAAAACTCAATATTTAGCCATAGACAGTTATATGACATAGTTTCTAGAGTAACAAATTATTTTTGTTTGAAGATATTGATATGCAATGAAGATAAAAAAAAACCAACTAATAAGATAACAAATATTGTATAAGAAATTTTTTTAGAATATATAATGATTAGTGATATACTTAAGTACAATTGTTAATAAATTGATCCTCCTTATTTTATTTATGTACGATTTTATTGACGTGCGTTTAACGCACGGTTTAAAAAACTAGTTAGCTTAGTGTTTAAGTAAGGCATTTTTGTTTTTTCATATTTTCATATAATACATTGAAGTTCATGAATAAGAACAAATTATCTCTACACTATTTATGTTCTCTTAATTACATCACTTTTTCCCTTTTTGTTGATAAGTTTAAAAAAAAAAGAAGGTTAAAACGCCATTGTCAGGGATCGAACACGAGTCACCCGCGTGATTGGTGGAAGTACTTACCACTATATTACAAAAAACAAATTAATTTAATAATCATTTTTTTATAAATTGATTTATTCAACATTTTGAGGTCACATTTTATAAATGTATAACTATACACATACACATATATTTATCAGGAGTACAATTTAGTTTTTATTATTATTATTATTATTATTATTATTATTATTATTATTATTATTATTATGTTATTAATTGCATAGAGGCAATTAGCTTAGTGTTTAAGGAATTTTTGTTTTTTCATTTTCTTTGTAGAAATAATGCATTGAAGTTCATGATTTTTAAACAAGTTATCTATACATTATTTATGCTCTCTCGATTGCATCATTTTTGTCCTTTTTGTTGATAAGTAAAAAAGAAAAGGTTAAAACGCAATTGTTGGGGATCAAACCCGGGTCACCCTTGTGACAGGCGGGAATCTATAACTATTACTACAACAGAAACTGTTGCTATCACGTGGCAGCTTTCTGTAAAAAAGCTGAAGGTTTTAAAAGGGATTTTGTATTGCCACGTGTCACCTTCGAAATGATAATTTTTTTTAAAATCGATTAGTTTAAGATAAAAATCTCAAATCTAATTAGATAAGATAAAATTCCTAAAACTAATTTGATAAGTTAAAACATATTTAAGATATAGTTTTACGAGCAAATTTATGATAGAGATTTAGGATTTTATTTTTATTTTTTTTAAATATCGTTTAATTAAACTAGATTTTATCCTATGTAATTTAGACAAGTTTAATTTGACTGAAACTCTTCAATTTCCATTTCTTTTCATTTTCATACTGTTTAACTTATAGAAAATATCCACGCGACAATTTTATGCTATTTGTTCTTCAACTAATATATATTTATTCATTATTAATTACTAATCTATTAATTATTTATTAACTATTATTAAAACAAATTTTTTTACTACCACATGACGACTTTCTATTGAATGCTTATAGTTTTAAAGAAATTTTGTGTTTCCACGTGTCATCTTCTTGTGAAGTTGTAATTTTAATTATTTTATTTTGCAATCAAAAATTAAAACCGAATGGATTTTAAAACGGATGTCTCCTTTATATATGCTACAAGTTTTTTTTAATTATCTTTTGTTGCCAAAATCGGTTAGTAAAAGATGGATTTTATCACATTTGATTTAGACGTGTTTCACTTGATTAGGACTCTAAGTTTTCATGGTAAAAGTTTTTTTTTTTTTTTTTGCGGATAGATTTTATCAATTCTCATAGATTTTAATCATTCAATTACATATTCATATGATCAATTTTGAATAGGGCCAGGCTAACCACACACCGACATCTTCTCCCTACACCCCAAGTTTTAAAATTACAAAAATGACATTGTATGAAATGACAAAATAAACCCTCCAACCTAAAATAACACCCCACAACTTAATTACAGTAATGTCATTCTATAATATTTAAACATTCTACCTACACCCCAAATTTGATGCTTACTGTAGCTACGTCTTCCTTTCCCACCATTCTCCCTTTTGTTTAGTTCCTTTACAACCCTACCCTACATCATATTGTTAAAAAATATCAAATATGGAGCCTAAAGAAGTAATTGAAACAAATAATGTAAGTATTACTTCCATTTTATTCTATTAAAACTTAATTTTTCATCAAATTTTGTCTAAATTCCAAAAACTGCATGTTCGTCGTGTGCGGCTATGGTTTGCCTCACACTTCTCCTTATGTGCACAATACATTCTGCACACACATCTCTTAATGTGCACCAAATGTTTACCGCACTGTCCTTCTTTTGTGCACAAATCATATGCCGTACAGTTCTTAATTTGTGCACAAAACATATGACGCACAGTCCATCCTTTGTGCACAAAGTGTTGGCCGCACAGTGTGTAATTGACATGCAATTTTTTTTTTCAGGATTCAAAGACATCCCCTACGGAGCCTAGTGTTGTAGATCCAGGTCCAATTTAAGATATTGTTGTAGATTACACCGATGTGTTCACAACGCATGCACGTTTTCCATCTCGAGAGGATTTGTGTGATTGGTGCGTGCCACGCCAGAAAGGAACATGGTTTTGTGATAGTTACTACTAGGTCGGACAGTGGAACGGGTAAGAGAGGACCACGACTGTATTTGGGTTGCGAACGTAATGGGTATCAACGTCAATCTAAATCCAAGGTTGTTGATGATTTGAGTAAAACAACAACAGAAGTAACAAAGGAAGATGGTAGGAGAGAACGTGGACCGAAGAAGTGTGGATGTCCATTTCGCTTGAGGCGACAAGTATCCTGTGATGGAGAATGGGAACTTTCTTTGAATGTGGGGTGCACAATCATTCACAAGAGCCTCATCTCGCATGACCACTCATATATTGGTCGATTATTAGTACGGAGGAGAAAGAATATGTTCTGCATGTCAAAAGGCAATACTCGGCCAAAGGAAATTTTGATGGGTTTACACCAAAAATTTAAAGATAATAAGTCCTCATTAAAGACGTGGTACAATTGTCGTATGAAGAATAGATTTTTGGGCGTGAGCGTGATCGATCGCAGATCGCAGCACTTGTGTCGAAACTTGTTGAAATTGAGCATGGATATTACTATCATCATAGGAGATGTGAGTCGACTCAACACTATGAAGGATTTGTTCTTTGCTCACCCTACGAGCGTTGACTTATTGCGTTCTTTTCCAAACGTTCTTTTGATGGATTGCACTTACAAGACAAACAGGTACAAGTTACCCTTATTGAAGATCGTTGGTGTCACGTTGACAAACATGACATTTTTGGTTGCATCTGTTTATATGGGGTTTGAGCAAGAAGAGAACTACATTTGGGCACTTACTATCTTGAAAGCATTGATGAATCAATCCTCTCTACCCATGCGTGATTGTTATCGATCGAGAACTTGCGTTGATGAATGCGTTGAGGTAACTTTTCCAACATCAAAACATTTTCTTTGTCAGTGGCATATTAATAAAAACATTGTGGCAAATTGTAAGAAAATGTTTCGCATGAAAGAATTATGGGATCAATTTATTGTTGCTTGGAATACGTTGGTGGTCGCAAAGCGAGTCGGCATATGATGAATACCTTCTGAGACTACGGTCGATTTCACATTATCCGGTGCGTTCAATATGTCATGAACCAATGGTTAGGGCCGTATAAGGAAAGGTTTGTATCTTGTTGGACGAATAATATAATGCATTTCGACAATAACACAAGAAGCAGGTATTTAAATGTTTTTAATATTTAATTTATTTCTCTAAATTTATAAATGATACAAAAATACCTAACATTGTTATTAATTGTATCTTATTTTTAGGGTGGAGAGTCAACATTCGGCGTTGAAAAAGACACTTCAATCGAGCCAAGGTGATTTTGAGACATGTTGGAAACAAATTCACACACTCATTGAGACCTCACATATTGCAATCAAGGGTTCATTTGCGAAGAGTCGAACAATGGTTCTACAGAAATTCAAATCAGTATTATTTCAACACCTCTGAGGTTTGGTGTCGATTATTGCGATGAATAAGATATATGATCAAATGAACAGTTTGCCCGAGGATGGTCATGTAGACCCATTGTTGTGTGGGTGTGTACTGAGAAAGACATGCGGACTACCTTGTGCGCATGAGATAGTGAATATAGAAATGCGTGCCAATTCTTATTGATCGGTTAATGCATTCTAGAGGAAATTAGATATGTTACCAACAAAAATTGAGAATGTTGATATTAGTGCTACGTCAGAAATGGAGACTCGATTATATAAGAGTTGGGAACATGTTGTTGCAAAATTTCATGAAGCTGCAATGTCAGAGAAATTGTTGATACTCAAAAGAATGATGGATGTGCGGAGCGATGCAACGTCATTGATTGTGCCCATGATGAGACTCGCACTCGTGGTCGTAAAGCCCCCAGGCTAAAAAGTCCAAACCAACCAAACGTGATCCTAGTTTGTTGGAGTATGTCGAGTCGATGAAAGATAGCTGCTCTCCATATGATCAAGGTTTGGTGTACGAGGTTGGTCCATCGCAGCAACCTCCATCATTCACTACTGTACCACAGGAGGTAAATATATCTTTAACTTGGTGGAAATATATATATATATATATATATTATTGATTTTAATCTGTTTTGTTTCAATAGGTTGTACGACAGCGTACTAGAGGCATATACATCATTGTTTCATATACAAGTTATATATTAATAAATTGTACCTTATTGACATTTACTTACTTTCATTTGCAGGTTAATTTCGTCGGTCGGGGTTGCCCATTCTTTTGTCCCAATCGTATGGGATCGAGCAGCGTGGAATGTCTTTGCTTGGAAATCAATTTATAGTGAACAACTTTTTGTCATATAGTGAAAGTGTAGAAAATGAGCGATTTGTTCTCAAAAGTTCGGACAATATCAATTTGGATGAGTGATATGTATTTTCATTTAAACTTCGAATGTTGGTTGCATTTTATATTTGGATTAGTGATATGAAAATCTATTTAAACTTGAAATTTTGGTGGCATCAAATATTTGGTTTGAAATAAGCCATACATAACACTAACATGTCTCAAACATACATAACACGTCTCAAACATACATAACACTAACATGTCTCAAACATACATAACATGTCTTCAAAATACATAATACGTTAAACATGTCTAAAAATACATAACAATATCAAGGTTGCGTCCTACGACGAGTCTCAACTCGAGATGATCCTGCCTCCTCCCCTGGACCTTGTACAAATCTATCTATTATCGAGACCACCGACCGTAACTCCTCATAAGTTATACTTCTATCACCCGATCTCAATCTTCGCATTATCGGTCTGTCAAATTGCAAATAGTGAAAGCGGTCTCCGCATTATCGGCACAATGGGATTAGTCACCTAACCTTAGTCGTCGGCGGCGGGCTTCCGCACAATGGGATGTGAAATTCGCAAGTACCAATCCATGTATTCGGTGAACATTCGGATGGATATCGAGTAGCTCGCCCAAATTGTTAGAAGATAATATATGGCTCTCAACAAGGTTCGGTATCTTGCAAGTGCTATCCACATTATCAAATCACGAGGGTTATTTCTAAGGGGATGTCATGTGCGATAGGGATAGATGGAGCGATCTGGCAGCGTCGAGCTGTCGAAGCACTCGATGCAGTAGGTATGGCTCCACATTGGCTCCCATGACTATACATCCATGATATAAGGAGTTTTGATGAAATGGAAAATGCTCACGATTGTGTCGTCGTAAGGGGTCCACGACCTACAACATATTTAAAATTTTATTAAATACAACAATTTAATAACGAATGATGAAGCACGAGCATAAATAAATGTAAAAAGATGAATACTAACGTCATTCGCCGTAAGCATGTCAATATTTTCACGTATAGCCCGTAACCGGTCCATGCTTGTTCCTTGATTTCCGACCGGTTTCCACATACGAGCAAGCGCTTGTGTGTTACGGTACGGTACCCACATTATGATCGAGGTTGAGCTGTGGAAATCGTAAGTATATCCATGCCTACATGCAATAAAACATTCAATTAGATGTGAAATATCCGGCATAAATTAAACATGTCAAAAAACTATAAATTTTAAATATGCCTCTAATAATGTGAAGTATCTAGCTATACGCTTCGTCTCATATCCACGCTTCGCCTAGTTTGTCTATAAGATAAGCCAAGGTGGCAACTCCCCAGCATAGGTATGTACATCATCAAGATCCTCCTCCACACTTGTAAGTATGAGAGCATCACTCGTGAGCCATTCTTATCCATGAATATGGTGCAACCCAAGAGGTACAACATGTAAGCCCTCACCGAACACGTCA
Source organism: Codonopsis lanceolata (assembly GCA_013146195.2). NCBI lineage: Eukaryota > Viridiplantae > Streptophyta > Magnoliopsida > Asterales > Campanulaceae > Codonopsis > Codonopsis lanceolata. The sequence goes on along the minus strand of JABEVN020000954.1, from coordinate 12,540 downwards.
CCTTGTCTAAATCATCAGAACTGGCATCTTCACTAAACCTATTATGTAGCCACTCTAACTTGACTGAAGCACCCCTTTGTGAGGTTCAGGGATGTACTCAGCGCCCCCGCCCTTGGATAGAAGTGCGGTGCGTGCGAATGCGGACACCACTTGCTCTCGTTCCACCCTCCCTTGTTTAGGGGAAGACGAAATCCAAAGTGCGAGAGGAGTCTTGTCTATATTAGCGTTTGAATGTGCCTCGGTTGCCTGAGTGGATTTTGTATCCAAAATGGGAACTAAATGTTTCCTCATGTCGGGGTTATCCTTATTTCGGGGATAACAAGATATGGGAATGCATTACCTTTCCATTCTCATTCTCCCCTTTTATCTTTCAGGGGAAAATAGAGAAGTGCAAGAAAAGATATTGACGACGCCCCCACTTATGGATTTATTAAAATAGCCTTATGGCCCAATCAGATCACTATGGGAGCTATGTTGCGAGGCCCCACTGGATCTGAAAGTTTTAGAGTCGCCACCTTTATTTTAAGGCAAAAATAAAGGAAAACCAGAAAAGAAAACCAGAGATTTTAGAAAGAGGGTTCGGAGGCTAAGTTACGAGTTGGGAAGGTGTTAGGCACCCAACTCGCCCTTTCGGTCTCAAAGCGTTTTTGGCTGAAGTATGCTCATTGTTATATTAATCTAGCAAATAAATAAGGTCTTATTTTGACAAGGGAAAATTAAACAGATACATTCGTGGCTACATTATTCTGGACTCCTTGACGCCTCCTTCCAATAATTACAAACACATTTAAGAATATTTGGCCATTATAATGGCTCTTTTACATAATATTTTCTAATCTAATCCGGGCAGCACAACGGCTTATATTGGCTACATTGCGCCGGATTTTAAATACAACTTTAAATAATAAATGAACTGGAAAGTAAATAAATAAATAAAAACGCCCTTAAAGTTTCATTACCTTTTAAAGGCGGCGGTGTGCTGCTCGCTTCATCCTTCTCGGGAGAGGGAGTCTTTTTTGTTGTTGTTGTTGTTGTTGTGTTGTGTGTTGTGTGTTTGTGTGTTGTGTGTTGTGTGAATTTGGGCAGCGTAACTGCTTGTATTTGTTGATTTTGTTGTCTGAAATCGGACAGCGTAACTGCAGGGTGTGTGTTTTGTGTGTGTGAGTGTTTATGTATTTATGTGTGTGTGTGGGTGATGTGCCGAAAATGGAGGGAGTATATATGCGGGTGAGTGGGCCGACTGGAGGGAGTATATGTGCGTGCGAGGTGTGAGTGAGGGAGATAGAAAGTGGGGATTAATTGGGGAGAGAGGGGGCCGGTGAGAGTATATATATATGTGGAATTAATTGTGAGGTGGGCTGGGTGAAAGGAGAGGGAGGTCGGTGAGAGTGAGGGATTATGAGAGAGAGTTTTGTTTGGTGAGGAAAATGAGGGAGAGAGAGGCTGGGAGTTGAGAGATTATGAGGATGGTGGGGAGTATATATTGACTTAATGGCTAAGGAAATGGGAAAGGGAATTGCCCCATTTTTTTTTTTCTTTTCTTTTTCTTTTTCTTTGTTTTTCGTTTTTCTTTTCTTTTTGTCTTTCTTTTCTTTGATTTCTCTTTTTTTTCTTTGCTTTTCGATTTTCTTTTCTTTTTTTTTTGGTTTTCTTTTCTTGTTGATTTTTGTTTTATTTATCTTTTCGTACCTTTGTTCCTGAAACATACAAGAAATAATTAGTAGTCTATTTTACAATATTTATTGGACAATATAAAATAGAGTATGCAATTTGGGGTGTCTGAGCCCTCAACGATGGAGTTTCACTTGATAACCCGGCTTGCGAAGGTAAGCGAACATCGTTGAAAAAGATACTCTCAAATTCGAGATAAGAAAATATTTTTATGTTGCAATGGTCGGACCTACCGAAATAGAGTGCCCTCACGTATTCCTTAACAAAGGAAATCGAGACTGGGCGTAGTTCGACAGCCCAGGGACTAAATGTGGCGGTGTAAGTGTTGCGGGGGTAAGTGCGACAATATTAAATGAGCAAGTGTTGCAAAGCTTTATCAAATGAATGCGACAAGGGTAAATATGTCTTTGTGATGGTCGCGTCTCCTGTGATAGACTGCCTACGTATCCTTAGTCAAGGAATCAGACCAATCGTAGTTCGCCTGTGGCTATGCGGTGTGAATTGTTTCCTAGGAACTCAGCCTCTATTGGAGAACAAGACCTTTCCCTATAAATCCGGGTCGTGTACTTAAAGGAAAGTTTAAAGGAAAGCCCACATAGCCAAAATGCATGGAATGCATTGCCTCCTCGGGAACTTAGCCTTCAACGAGGAGAACAAAACCTTTCCCTATCAATCCGGTCAGCATTGTGTACCCCTTAAAGGAAAGTTTCAAACATCAAACAAATGCACTGCATTAAAAAGGAAAATACCTTCCTTTCCTTTACCGTTTGTCGTGTCCATGCAAGAAATTCGCGATGTTGCTTTGTTGTAAAAACTTTACGCTTCTTTGTTTGTTGTTGCACTTTTTGGGGATTTTTCTTTTGTCACAGTTCCGACCATATTTCGCCGGAAAATCTTTTCCCCCATGTCCTTTGTTTTCGACTTTAGCGGAAAATTTTTCTTGATCTTCTGCTGCATTTTTCTTTCTTTGCTCTTCTAACCTTGGTCGGAAGCTTCCCTTTTTCCTTGTTGTAGCATCGTTTGGTATCACCGGTGATATCATCTTTTCTTTCTTCGATGTTTTCTTTTCCTCAATTTTCTAGCTTTAGCCGAAAATTTCTTCTCTACCGCCGCATTTGTTCTTGTTGCATGTACACTGAAAATTTTTTCCTTCTTGTACATACATTTTTCCCTCTCCAGATCTTTTTTTTTTTTTTGTTTTTTTGTTTTTGTTTTTTGTTTTTGTTTTGTTTTTTGTTTTTTTTTTGAAATCAAAACTCAATCGAAAAAGAGTTTTTCTTTTATTTGAGAACAAAAGCAAACTTCTTTTTTTTTTTTTTTAAATTTTCCTAAAAGGAAATTATTCTAAAGTCGGGGTAGGAATCTTTGCGACTTTAAATTGCCGGTGGTATGATTCGGCCCGATCTTGGCATTTTGCCACTCTTGAGGAATTATTTTTTCTGTTTCTGTTTCTTTTTTTTTTTTTGTATTTTTTGTGCTTTTTTTGTGTTTTTTTTTACGAATGAAATTGAGGTCTTGGTGCAGGCATTTCATGTTTTCTTTTTGAACTTGTAGTGACCGTTAGGCTTGATGCGGCTTGAGCTTTTGTCGATTAGGTGAGCATCGGACATGTGGGAATCGGTGTTTGACTATGGTGGGCTACCCTTGGCACATTTTCATAGAACCCGGGTAAGCATGTCCACGAACTTTTGATGAGATCCATGAGTGGTGTTCTTTTGGAGCCTTGCAGGGAGTTGCCGATTTTGATTTCTTTTGATTTCCTTGTCCAGCCCCAATTGATAGTGGATCAGTCTTCAATTGCTGTTGATGATGTTGTCCCTGGCTCTACTGACTTTACAAGCTCAGACAAATAATTTTTATCTTTTGGGTCCTATTAAATGACTCATTATTATAATTATTTAATGTGTCTTTTAATGCAGGTGCAACTAAGAAATAAGCAAAGACGTTTAGATTATTATTAAAAGCACACCGTACAGGGTTAATTACATGATTGAGGACCTGGGGTTTGAGATCCTCAATTTTAGGGAGCGGATTGGTAGATGACCAAATCCGTAAAGCTAGGGAAAGGAATAGGGGTACTCAATTTTAGGGATCGGATTGGTAGATGACCAAATCGTAAGGCTAGTGGGAAAGGAAAAGGGGTAATATATCCAAAGTAGTCCACCGGATCTGCGGGGCGTCAAAAGTGGGCTGGTCTTAATATACTGGTTCTGGAGGCTTATTAGAAAGCTGGACTCAAACTTCAGCGGGGAGTTTTTTTTTTTTTTTTTTGAGAAGTGCCTTTATCCATCATACCCAGGAAGTTGTCCCCCAAATTTTCATTAGGAACTTCTTGGTTAGGGATTTTGAGCATCATGACTTTCAAATTTTCGATGTTAGCCTCCATTTTGGCGGGCGGAAGAGTTGGGTTTTGGTATATGATGGCAGGGTTAGGGAAGGCTGGGTTAATTTCTGGCTGTGGTGTCTGGTAAGGGTTTTGGGCAGGATGTGGATATTGGGTTGGTGGATTCGGTACAATATGGATTTTGGGTTGTTTTAATTCGCTGACGGTCGGGATCATTATAAGGTAAATATGTGGTAACTTGGCTTTGGCGGGTTATAATTTTGTGGGTCTATATGTGGGCTCGTTTTGGAGTGGGTTGGTTATGGGAGCAGGGGAGGTCATTTAGGCTTTGAAGAGCTTTGGTGCTTGGGGAAGGATATGGTGGTGGATGCCGGGTAAAGGCGATATTTGGGTAGTAGGGACTTGGTGGAGGATTGTGATTTGGGGTAGTGGCAGTATTTGGTGGGTTAGTGTTTGGCTGAGGAGTTGGGTTTGGAGGCATGTGAGATGTGAATGCTTCTTGGGGGATTGTCGGGGACTGTTCATTTTTTTCGCCGCCATCTTTGCTTAGGATCTATATTTTACGTATTGATTACGCCTTGTGTCTCGATATGATATTGATACCTTACGCTTCCGATTTACGCACTACTTTCGTATCACCGACCGCCGATACTATCTTTGCCTTTCCAAATTTGGGCAGGTTTAGAGGAAAATGGGTTATGGAGGTATCGGGAGGGGTGAAGGCTTTTTGGTTTGGAGTACGCGTGCCTTTATTAGTATATTTTATTATTATTTGTTTGTTCCCTACTGATTGGCCAGGATAAGCACACCTTTATTTTGGCAGACAGCCTCGGGACTTTTGGAGCAGTGGATTCTTTCTCCGCAGTATAGGACCAACGTATTCCACCTACCTTTCGACTCCCTAGATCGGGCTGGTCCCGAGGCGAAGGGCCTATACTCTTTCGGGATCCACCATTCGAAATGGTCTAGGTCGAGCATCAAAGAATAATAAATCAGCCTTATCATCTTTTTTTTTTTGTTGCGCAGTTTATTTTTCTTTTTTTTTTCATCATTTTTTTTTAACTTGCGCTTTTTTTTTTGTTTTGTATATTCTTTTTTTTTGTTTTGTTTTTTTTTATATGTCATTTTTTTTTTTTGTGGCGACTCACGATTCAGAGATGCAAAAACCGGTCGGTCAATGAAGTGTCACGAGAATCTATATGCATTCTAACGTTGGCTCATGCAGGGGTAGGTGGCCATGGTGTAGGGTAACAGATTCGAATATAGCTATATGCGTAATGCGTGTGTGTGGTATCTAGAAAGCAATAAAATCTTTATTTATTCTGATATATGAAAAGAAAAATAAAACATATATGGCTTGTCTTCTTTGTCGCTTGTGTGGATTTTCTCGGCTTTTTAGTTTGGCGCAAGCAATAAACACATCACATTAAGAAATAGAAAGAAAAGTGGGGAAACTATCTATCCCTATTAATTACAAATTTTGGTCCTATGCCCCCAAAGTAAAATGACAGAATGGATGTAAATATGTACAAATGTATAGAATAAAATGAAAAAGAAAATGAACCTGAAATAAATAATAATATAGAGAGGAAGTAAAGCCCGACTCTTTTGTTGTGTTAGAATTTATTTGTAAAATATATAATATGTATTTTTTTTTATTTTTCGAATTTTTTTTTTGTATATATACTTTTTTTGAATTTTTTTGATTTTTGATTTTTTTTTATACTCTTAAACATATCCGTAACGAGTATCGGAGCAGGCTGCTGCCGGATGGAGGATCATATCCACAAATATAGCCACGGTAGTAATGGGAACACTTTATTGAAATGCGTAAATTAATATAACGAGCATCTTTGCGATCGAAACAAAGAAAAACAAAAAATGTTTTATTTTATGAGTCTAGCCCTCCATTTTATTTAAAATAAAACAACTCCCAGCAGAGTCGCCCTTGTGAGTTCGGGATGTACTCCGCGCCCAGCCCCTTGGATAGGGGTGCGGCGTGCGTGCGGATCTGCGGGACACCACGCTCTCGTTCCACCCTCCCTTGTTTAGGGAAGGCGAAATCCAAAGTGCGAGAGAGTCTTTGTCTATATTAGCACGTTGAATGTGCCTCGGTTGCCACAGTGGATTTTGTATCCAAAATGGGAACTAAAGGTTTCCTCATGTCGGGTTATCCCTTATTTCGGGGATAACAAGATATGGGAATGCATTACCTTTCCATTCTCATTCTCCCCTTTATCTTTCGAGGGAAAATAGAAGTGCAAGAAAAGATATTGCGGCCCCCACTTATGGATTTATTAAAATAGCCTTATGGCCCAATCAGATCACTATGGGAGCTATGTTGCGAGGCCCCACTGGATCTGAAAGTTTTAGAGTCGCCACCTTTATTTTAAGGCAAAAATAAAGGAAAACCAGAAAAAAACCGAGATTTTAGAAAGCGGGTTCGGGGGCTAAGTTACGAGTTGGGAAGGTGCTAGGCACCCAACTTTCTGCCCTTCCAGTCTTTTGGTCGTTTTTGTGAAAGTATGCTCATTGTTATATTAATCTAGCAAATAAATAAGGTCTTATTTTGACAAGGAAAATTAAATGATACATTCGTGGCTACATTATTCTGGACTCGCACCGCCTCCTTCCAATAATTACAAACACATTTAAGAATATTTGGCCATTATAATGGCTCTTTTACATAATATTTTCTAATCTAATCCGAGGCGACAACGGCTTATATTGGCTACATTGCGCGGATTTTAAATACAACTTTTAATAATAAATGAACTGGAAAGTAAATAAATAAATAAAAACGCCCTTAAAGGCTGTTACCTTTTAGAGCGGCGGTGTGCTCGCTCTGTCCTTCTCGGGAGAGGGAGTCTTTTTTTGTTGTTGTTGTTGTTGTTGTGTTGTGTGTTGTGTGAATTTGGGCAGCGTAACTGCTTGTATTTGTTGATTTTGTTGTCTGAAATCGGACAGCGTAACTGCAGGGTGTGTGTTTTGTGTGTGTGAGTGTTTATGTATTTATGTGTGTGTGTGGGTGATGTGCCGAAAATGGAGGGAGTATATATGCGGGTGAGTGGGCCGACTGGAGGGAGTATATGTGCGTGTGAGGTGTGAGTGAGGGAGATAGAAAGTGGGGATTAATTGGGGAGAGAGGGGCCGGCTGAGAGAGAGTATATATATATGTGTGGAATTAATTGTGAGGTGGGCCGCTGGAGTGAAAATTGAGAGAGGGAGGTCGGCTGAGAATGAGGGATTATGAGAGAGAGAGTTTTGCTGGTGAGGGAAAATGAGGGAGAGAGAGGGCGCTGGGAGTTGAGAGATTATGAGGGATGGCTGGGTATTAAGGGAGTATATATTGACTTAATGGCTAAGGAAATGGGAAAGGGAACCGAGCGCCCCATTTTTTCTTTTCTTTTTTCTTTTTCTTTGTTTTTCGTTTTTCTTTTCTTTTGTCTTTCTTTTCTTTGATTTCTCTTTTTTTTTCTTTTGCTTTTCGATTTTCTTTCTTTTTTTTTTTGTTTTCTTTTCTTGTTGATTTTTGTTTTATTTATCTTTTCGTACCTTTGTTCCTGAAACATACAAGAAATAATTAGTAGTCTATTTTACAATATTTATTGGACAATATAAAATAGGGGTACGAATTTGGGGTGTCTACACCCTTCTACCTCCCATTCCCTCAATCATCTCAGCTTTGGACACTCCCAATATCTCGCTAGCAGACTCCAAATTGATGTTTTGCAAAGTGTACAAATAATGGCGACCCGAAATCGGAAGTCCAAGAATACGAAAACATCATCCAAGGTGATCGCCATTTCAATCGGGGGGCAAATGGAATGAGTTTGTCTCTCGATGCCACCGCTCCACAAACGCGGCGAAAGCAACGGTTTGTGAACATCAAGATAGGTCCGATTCCTCAGGGGTATGGATCCTTGTTCCTCTTACCAAATCCCTCCATGCTTGGGCACCCTTTGGAATGACCCATTGAATGAAGTTTTGAACGATCTTTGGTGAAACTTCAAAACCTCTCGCTCTTGTCCACGCCAAATCGATGCTGCTACATGTGTCTTGTACGTAATCAACAAAGATGGTTCAAGTGGACCACCAGGAAATCCCATCTCAGGTTCAGGCTCACGCTCACGCTCGGTCTCAGTCTCAATCTCAATCTCAGGCTCAGGCTCAGGCTCAAGCTCAGGCTTAGGCTCGAGGCTCGAGCTCGAGCTCGTTCAGCTCAGATCGAGCTCGGGCTCGGGATCCCGAAATGTATGGCTCTTAATCTATATTCTCCTGGGCACTGGCCACGCGATGTTGCATTGCCCGGCCGACGCGGTGACACAACGCCTAATATATTTATTGCAGAACCTATCAATTGGACCTCCTGTAACAACAACAAACAAGTAATATTAGAGGTTATATAGAAACAGTTCAAGCCTAAATAAGTAAATCGAGCAGTCATATAAATATTTTGAATGTTAGACAAATTTTAGGTCTGTGCGGAAAATTCATGATGCACATGTGAGAGCTTGTGCGGTGGAGATTTAGTGCACAGGAGGGGATGTGTGCGACTAATGTTGTGTGCATAGTGAGGGTAGTGTGCGGCATTAAGTAACCCAACAGCTAGGCCGGGTGTGCAGACATTAATCGCGGACGCAGGCGCGCCGAACGAGGCCGCACAATCGTGTATCGAATTTCTAGCCTAACCGACGTTCATCCAAGCAACGTTACAGCAAAGAGTTCATAAAAATAGAGAGAGAGAAGAATACCTCGGTTTGAAGAAGACATTGTGAACAAGGTTTTGTTCTTCTCGTAGCAGGCCACAGGAATGCTTGTGCGTTTTAGGGTTTCCGTTGTGGGGTGTTTTGGGGTGTTGGGTATTTTGGTTGTTTTGGAAATTAAATGTGTGGTGTAGATAGAATGTGATGTGTTAGATTGAAAAAATAAATGATGGGTAAAATAGGAAGTTAGGGTAGGGGGTAAAGAGTAAATTTTAAAAATTGAGTAAATATGTGGGGTGTAGATAGAATTGGGGTGTAGAGAGAAGATGTTGGTGTGTGGTTAGCCTGGCCCTTTTGAATATTTACCTTATTTTTCGTTTTTTTTTCAAATTATTCTTATTAAACTTTTTAATTATTTATTACAAGTTTAAAAAATCATCTTATTATAAAACACTTTGCAAAAAAAAGGAAAAAAACTATTAAAACCATGCATACGGTACTAAATATACGTGTATAAATTCTTTTTTTTTAGCTACCAAAAAGTAAAATCGGATATATTTTAAAACCGGTGTCTCCTTTATACATGGTAAAAGTTTTTTTTCTTTTTTACCATTTTTAATGTCAAGATCGGTTAGTACCAAATAGATTTTATCACATTTGATTTTAACGTGTTTCATTTGATTAAGACTCCAAATTTTCATAGTAATTTTTTTTTATAGATATTATCACATTTGATTTAGACGTGTTTCAATTGATTAAAATTTCTCGATTCTCATAGTAGAAGTTTTTTTAAACAATTTTTTGCTACCAAAATCGGATTTTATCACATTTGGTTTAGTCAAGTTTCATTTGATTAGGACTCATTAATTCGCATGAATTTTTAGTTTGATGATTCGGTGTGATCTCACGCTTTATTTTATTTATTAATTATGTGGACATCTTGCTGTTGTTGGTTCATTCAAATAGCTTACATATTCTATCTACAAAATTAAGTATCAAAAACAACACTTAGTCAATCGTGCATCGCACGAGTAATAACCTAGTACTTACCACTATACTATAACGACTTGTGAAGTTGATTATCAAATTTTCATAAATTGATTCATTTTAACATTTTGTGGTTATATTTTGTAAACGTTTCCGTACATACATACATACATACATACACACACATTGCATCCAAATTATTTAGGACGCATCAAAAACTAAATTGTACACCTGATACATACATACACACACACACACACACAGAGATATATATTTATATATATATATATATATATATATGTGTGTGTGTGTGTGTGTGTGTGTGTGTGTATGTATGTATCAGGTGTACAATTTAGTTTTTGATGCGTCCTAAATAATTTGGATGCAATGTGTAAGCCCAATCCAGACACCTGGCTTTCAACGTGTCTGTGAATCCTCTAAGCCCAACTCTGTAATAAGGAAGAACAAACGTGAACTAGGCAGGGGCACTCCCTGCAAAGGCCCTCGGGGGTGTAAATCAGTACACAGATAAACAGTTGAGTAAGTAATTTGACAGAGTTTTGGCTAGAGAATTAGATTGCGCATACCTTTCTCCAAATTTTGCCAAGCTTTTATACGCACCGGAGGCATAACTTCCCATAAACATGGATAACCGCCCATGATTAGCATTAACTGCCCATGATTAGCATTTAACTGTCCATGATTGACATTAACTACCCCACAAACGGTCATGGCCTTTAATAAAAACTCATTAATGACAACGGGTTATCCAGAGAACTTGCCGGTCATTACCGCTAGTCAAGACTCTTGCTCGGGTGTAACCACCCTCAACTGTTACCTCGATCTTTACCGGACATAAATGTCCTCAACTGTTAATAACTCTTACTTATGTAGACGAGCATTGATGCTCGTTTAGCCGAGCCCCCATCTCATAAGTAGCTAGCCTGACCAAAACTAAGGTTTTGCCCGGTTGCTCGCATAACACCTTTGCTCGCTTGCTCTGAGGATACACACGCCCGACACGTGGCTCATGGCTTGGGCCTTGGGCCAGTACCAAGAGCAAGAGTCCCCAACTCCTTGTCTTACCGAGTATTCATGCTCGTGACGAGGAGGAATCAAAAATTCAAAATACATCTCTCAAATAATCTTGGAGCCAAAAGAAACAAAACAGAAAAGCAATTCATACAACGGCGGTTGAGGAAGCTGCCTTGAAAGTACGAACGCCACCGCCACCAAAAAGCAAATTAAAAAGTGCCCAATTCCCTATGCCCATTAAACGCTACTGCTCATCATGCCGTGCTTCGGGCCCAATGATTTGATCCCTCAACCGGCGGCTTTGTTGGTATAAAAACTAATTCCCTCTTTTACAACTTTACGCCTCAAACAGCTCAAAGCGATTCTCTAACAGATAGATGAAGCAAATGAAGCTTTCGCAGATTTTCCTCAAGAGCTTCTTCCTGTGTTCAATCCTTCCCGTCTTTCGAAAGCGGAATCAAGATTTTCTCCATCTCTCGTATTTCATATTTCCCCTTTTTCATTATTCCATTGCACTATCTTTTCTTAATTCTCGGATTAGGTTTATGCGGCGCAAACCCCTTTTCGCTTTCTCGCAAATTGTTCATCCCAAGTCCAATCGCCTTTGCCTTTCACGAACTACCAACCCTTTTCAACCCAAACCAAGGGAATCGAGAACTCTACGATCAAGCACTCTGCATCTTATCGATCTCACCACCGTCTCCCACATCAATTTTTCTTTTGTCATACTTCACCCAATCAATGTCTAACCTCGCACTTCTCGATTCCTCTTCCTCGTAGGATGTCTAGCGAAGAAACCTGCCTCCGAAATGGAAGGCCGGAGCTACGATCATGGAGCTCCGTAAGAAATGCCTCCATCCTCGACCTCATCTTCTCAAGATAGCGAAATGGATGTGGTCCCTTTAATTACTGCCGACGCAAGCCCGTATCCTTAAGCGAGCAACAAGTAAACAACAAATCCCCAAATCCCCGAAGAAACCGAGCGAGCAGATGATCTTCCTCGCCTAAACGAACATTACCCTGCCCAACAACCTCGCTCGCTCCTCGCTTCTTCATATTCTTCTCCCTCAATCAAAGGGAAGATTTGAACTCCGAAGACAAGGTTAGTACTGGTTCTACTCGCTAGGAATAGATCCTAAGCTTTACCGTGTTCGCGCTGACTTAAACATAGATAAGGAAGGCCATAATTTTCAAGGAGACAAGATGGTGTTTTACTTCGACTTCTTTCAGTTGGACTCCGCCTCTCCTCTCGACCCATTCATTGTCGAGCTAATGAATGCTTCCAACACCCTTCCCCGCGACCCAACTTTAACCACCGTAGGTTCTTAGTATCATTCACCGTAGCTCGCTCTGGCCACTCTGCCTGAGCCCGATATGACTTTATTCGCAAGTTTTTCCTCCTCTCTTGATAAGAAAACCGGTCAATAGCCGCTCAAACCATGGCTTTTTCAAGCTTTCACCGACACCCCAACAAAGTCGATGGTCGGGATGGGAAAGCTTTGGCGAATCGAGCATTACACTTATATCGGGCCGATTACTACGGTCTTCCCGAGAATGACAAACACGCCTACCGAAATGGGAACCCAAAATAGTTAAGGCTTTCAGAATCTATCGGGAGCAAGAGAAGGACAAGTCAAGGATTTGGACCGGGCGAGTTCTCACTTCCGATCTCTGGCCTTCGCGACCGGCCGATTCTTTACCTTCCCATTGAAGGGTCGAGCCCCGAGTTAATATTGATCCGTAGACTCCCCACCCATATTGGGCTCTTGTCACTCGAATAAATTCCCTGCTGAATGC